>VXBP01010395.1:384803-449123 GCA_013400115.1 Rhinopomastus cyanomelas
CGGCCGCGGAGCCCCGCCATGGAGGGGTGCGGTGGGGATGAGCCGCTCTCGCACCCTCTGGAGCCCGAGCCGGAGCCGCAGCCGCCGCCGGGCGAGAAGCGCTTCAGGCTGTGGTACGTGGGCTCGTCGTGCCTGGACCGGCGCACCACGCTGCCCATGCTGCCCTGGCTCATGGCCGAGATCCGCCGGCGCGGGCAGCGCCAGGACACCGGCGGGTCGCCGGGCGGCAGCGGCGGCGTCCCGGCGCGGGAGGTGCTACTGCTCCTAGGCGCGCCCAGCCTGCGCTGTGTGCCTGCCACCAGCCCCGGCCCCGGGCGTCCCGCCGGACCCCCGGGCAACCCCTCCGGATCCGCCGTCTTCATCTTCGAACACAAACCGCAGCACATCGCCCGCTTCATCCACAACAGCCACGACCTCACCTACTTCGCGTACCTGATCAAGGCGCAACCCGACAATCCCGACTCGCCCATGGCCTGCCACGTCTTCCGGGCCACCGACCCCAACCAGGCGAGTGGCGGCGGGGGCAAGGGGAAGGGTCGCTGCCCGGGGAGTGCGTCCCACACTTCCCGCTTGGCTTTTCTCACCTCGCGAAGCGCTGGGTCCGCAGCCGCGCAGGGGCCGGTGTGCTCGGCGGGGCAGGGCAGAGCTCGCAGTGGGCTGCGGCACTGGCCCTCCACGCACACCCGTCCGCAGGGTGCGTGGCCACAGCCCGGGGCCGCCGGCCGGGCTCCCCGCGAAGCCGCACCTGCACCGCGCCGGTCCGGGAGGAGGAGGAGGGGGGCGGTCCCGCGTGTCCGTGGGCGCTGTGGAACAGCCTGTCCCGACTTGGTCGGTGTGGCAGCCCCTGCGGAAGGCAGGTGCGCTGCAAGATGCAGCCTCGTTCTTTTTCCCCGATGCCCTATCCCCTGGGGAAGCCTAGTCTCCCTGGAGCAGCCCCGTGGCGATCGCTCCGTTTGCCACGGAGACGGGCCTTTGCGGTGGTGTGAGTGTTGGAGAGAGGCGAGTAGCGAGGATTGTGCTTCCACGCAGCCCCCCGGTGGTGCGGACACCGTGGTGTGTGAGGAGCGAGACCTGCTCACGGGTCACGCCGAGGACACCTGGCTGTGCTCAGACACACTCAGCAGTGCTGCAAACAACCCTAGGTTTGGGTGGAGACGTTGTTGATAAAGTGCCAACTGGAAAAACAGACCCAACTCTAGGACTGTATTTTCCTGACGCTCTAGCCGGCTTTGGCTCGTGCCTCCGATGCGCAGCAGACTCCTGTTCCCCTCCCTGGTTAGAGTACATGGCGGTTTGGCAGGCAGGTTTGGTGGCTGGCTTAGCACGGTTATTGCAAGCAAATGGCCTTTCGGTGACAGTCCTTTGATTGAGTACGTTAGGGCACCTTGGTTTTCACAGGCATATATGGAGGAAAAACACATACAGTTGGAAATGTTGGATTTTACTAGGATCACTTATCTGACAATACTAGATTTACTGAAGCTTGGGCTTCTCATGTTCAGTTTTTTATGTTTTCTTGGGATTTTCTGTGAGGTTTTTTGTTAAGTGAGAAGGGTAGGATGTATTAAGAAAATACTTGGAAAGTTGTCAGTATATAAGTTTTTATTTGAGCCATTATACTGACAGAGACTGCATTATGAGAAAGGTGTGGATCTCGTACATAGCAGTGGCTCAAACCATTATCAAAGATAGGACAGGCGGTCAAGTGGAGGTAACTGTGACAAATTTGTTGGCAACTGCTGCCACTGTTGTGCTCTGCCAGGAAAGAGCATGTAGAAGGAGCATGACATGGAGGGGACTGTGTCTGTCAAGGGAGGAGTTAGAATGTCATTTTAGGAGCCTGACCGTATGGACTGAAAGAGAACCAAGGTTCCTGCTGTTGGCAGAAGATGCTGAAACAAGTTTATTTATGGGGTAGACCAGTTCTGGTGTCATGAATTTGTAAGACAACCCTGCGCTGTAAGGTAGTGGATCCCAAGTATTCTTGGGAATGCAAAAGATGACATACATTTACATTTGGGGAGCTCTTTCTGACCAAACCTTTTATCCATATGGCCTCCCTTCTTTCCTCATCGGCTAAAATGACCTTATGTGCCTGTCAGTAGATCAGATTGCTGCTTGAGGTAAAGCCTTTCTATCAAAGGAAATTACTAGTGTGAACAAGTTCCCTTCTGTAAGCTCCTATCTTGTTCTGGCAATGCAGTCTAAATTTTATCTGTCAAGACTTTTTGTTTAACCTTGTTGTCATTAATAAAGGAGATGTCCCTTGTGCGAATGTGACTCAGCACGTGATTTCCAGAGAAAGAACTGTAGTGAGGGTAGTAGATGCACAGCCAGCGGTGTGATTCACCACCATCTGACTAAACTGGCAGGGTTTTTTCAGGTAACAAGAGGAGAAGAAGATGGATTTTGTTTTTTCCCCTCCTGAGTTTTGCTGCCAATTGTTGAGGCTTTGTCATCAATCTGTGCAGTTCTGTAGCTGTTGACCTCTGTTTAAAGAGCCCTGAACAGATGCAATCAGGCTGTAGGTTGCTAGCTCTGAAAATCTTCCTTTGAAACTCTTGTTTGTTATAAAATAGATGCTGTTCATTTATGCTTACAAGATCTTCAAGCACATGCTTCTGGGTTGTGTGAGTTTGGTGCTGTGCATGAGCTTAGAAACTACTTTTCACAGCTGTTACTCTGAGATGACCTCGTTTTCCACTTAGGCCAGAGACTCTTCCAGCCAACATAAGTTGTCACTGCTGCTGAGAGAAATAATCCTGACCTCTTCAAGCACCAACCCCTCGTTCCTGGGCTTTGTCCTCGTGGTGGCACAAATATTTGTGCAGCCACATGGCAAACAGGATCAGGAAATTGACTGGTGCTAAACTTGCTTCCTCCCACCTTTGCTGGATTAGTTCCAACCCATTTCCCTTGTTTGCTGTGCTGTGCAGCCCTAATGCTGTTTACGTCAGGACAGGTAGGTTGGGAGCCTGAGGTAGCAGTGAGCGGCCCAGAAGGGGAGGGGTCGAACAGCCTTTCCAGAAGTTTCACTGATTTCAGACTAACTGAAGATGACTGCAAAGCCATGGTGTTGGCTGGCTGGGCAGTGTTAAGGTCAGCATCACACTAGGTCGCTCTGGAATGAAGGAAGAGTGTAGGAGAGGTGTTGTCTTTGAGGACAACTAGCTGGAACTTTTAATGGTGGATGGAAATCATGAAAATGAAAGGAAAACAATTGACTTTCAAGAGAGTAGTGCTAATGTGGTACTTCAAAACACAGTGTAGGTGAGAGTGAGGGTTTTGGCTTCAAGCCCATTGCTTTGTCCACCAGCAGTGTTGCACAAGTCCAAGATGCACGTGCATTCTCCGTAGCCTCAAATGGGGCTGCTGTTTGCAGAGAAAGGCAATACTTTTTGCCAGTCTCTGCAAATTTCTTTAGCAGATGGCCAATAAAAAGCCAATGCAATATGTGCTCTGATAACATCAGGGAGAAGATAACATCTTTTAATGTTCTTTGATGTGACTGAAATAAAATGAGAGTGTGAGGTGGTACGAAACACCTTCCTGTGTTGTCTGAAAGCCTGCAAATTGTAGGCAAAGCTGAAAAGTAGGAGCCGGTGGGTTGACTCCTGTTCTGGAGTAGAACAGAGTATGGAGCTCAGCTGTCAGCATGGATATGGACGCTGAGATGTTTTTATTTGGGGGGATTGTCTCTTTAGTTTGCTCTTTAGCTACAAGGAGGGAGAACTTCTGGATCCATCTGACTGGTGAGGATGGGAACAGTAGTTTTGGACATTTTCTTCCCCCTTCAGAATTTCTGCAGTGTTTGCACCTCATAACTTCTGAAAGCATCAACCAGTGGATGAGGGTGGTTGTCTTTTTAGTGCTCAACTTAGGAGTAGCAGCCAGAGATGTGTTAGTTTTGTGTTGCTGTCATTTGAGAATTATCTGGGATGGTATCATCTGCAGACATCGGATGACAGCATTGTCTTCTTTTGTATTTGGCAGGTTTTCTTCATGATCCCTGGAAGAAATTTTTTCTTAATTCAGAGTTGAAGTTTACAAATGCAGCAGGCATGCCCTTCTCCCAGCCACTAAGAAGTCCTTTTGATTAGTGTTTTCAACACGTTTTTGCTGTGAAACACCAATTTTATTCTATAAACCAGGTTTTAGTTGTGCCAAATGAATCAATGCTTTTTGACAAATTGCCTTGGGTTGTCTGGGAAAGAGAGGTTTATGATCCTATCTCTTTCTGCACTTTAAAATTATTGTGCTAGTCTAGACTGCACATTTTCTTCCTGAAATATGAATAAGCCTTGGTGTGGGGAAGTTTTTCTTCACCTGAACTGCTATTCTAAATCTAATTATACTGTAATTGATTTTTCCTAGTGAAGATAGTAATCTCTTCCAGTTAAGCAAGAACTTACTTGATGCATTTTGTTTTTCTTTTAGAAACCTTATTGGCAATGATCCAAATACATTGTTAGGGGGTTTCTAAACTAATCTAAGCTGGCTGTGACATAAAAATGTCCTGGTGTACAGACTTCAGTAGGGTTTGGCTCTCGCTGGTAGAATCTGTAGCCGTGGTGCCCTGCTGCAACCGTGCGCTAGACTGTCTCAAGGCAAATCAGAAATAATGGAGCCTTTTTGTGACAAATTAAAGCATTGATAAGAATTGGAGAGGTAGGCAGCCAGAGACAGGAGCTGGAGGCAGTGTGCTTGTAACCCAGATCCCTGCTCTGTCATCGTGGTGCAGGCTAACAGTCAAGAAGCTTTGTCTGTTCCAGGAGTGTGTTAACTGTCTGTGAGATAATGTATTTCAGCAGAGCAAGGCTGTAAATGTATTCTGGAAAACAAGGCATCAGTACAAATCTTTCACTTTACCTGTTCAAAGGAGGCTGTCATGCTGTAATACCACGTTTTGTAGGGGTTCTTACTGATGAAACATTTGAAGAAGAAAGCTCAAGAGTTTTACGTTCACGTTGCTTTTGTGCTTTGAGTTGTATGTGCCACAGCAGTGGGAGCTGAATGTTGGCAAACACTTGGCATATTTAGTGCAGGTAATTTAAAATCTTGCACAGGTGGGGTCGATTGATAAGCTGTGGATTCAATAACTAACTGACACGGTAAAAAAGTTCATCTCTGGGTTTGGAAGGATTCAGCAAGAAATGAGAGAGATGCAGAGTTTGGTCGCTATATAGACTTGATCGCACATAGATTGCAAAGGAAAGAGGTGAGACTGTTTTCCATGGGAAGGGTAGGTAGTGCCAGTTTTGGCAGGAAAGCGAGTCTTGGAGAGACCAAAAGTAAATTTTTAATTTGGTTTGTGTGGGTCACAATTTCACTCATGGGGTGACAAATTGGAAAGTGATGGCTATGACTCACAACAAAGCTTGGATGATCAAGGCTTTGAATGAATTCAGAATTGTTTGGAGAGTGGCCTCATTATCTCCAGCCTAGGTGGGATATACAGCCTCAGATGAAAGGTCTAGTGCTCCTTTTATTATTTATTTAATAATTCTTATTTTATTTTTTGCTTAATCAGTGTCTGACTTCAGATTTGGAAAGTGGGTCTGTGACTTGAGAACCTAAGGTTTCGTTTTTGTTTTTCTTCACGATAGATATGAGAAGTGAAAGTGCTTTTCATTTTAGGCTTTAAAATCTTGAAAAAAGGGACTTCCAAAGTCCTCAGGCACAGTAGGATTTTTAAGGATGGTAAAAATCTTAGACCACAATGCTTGAAATTATTGTTTATAATAGAAATTGCTAAAAAATAGTTACGGAATAGTGGTGCAACTGAATCCTGCCAAATCCTGCTCATTTTTGGGATAGCATTTGATGAGCATAGCTTGCCCTTCCTTCTCCTCCATTCATCTTCCCTATTTGCCTGGAAATCCCTCGGCACCTTGAGTGTCTCTGAGGTGAAGTGGTGAACAGCACAATGAATTTTGAGGACTGATGATGGACATTGCTTTCTAGGCTGTAGGCCATGCAGAACGTTCAGCAACGTTGGCATGGTTCCCTCATGGCACCAGCTGTCCGCTGCCACCTGGTTTTGTTTCCTTTGTGGTTTCAGATACTATTTCAAGTCCAGAAACAAGGAAGAAAAAAAGGAGTTTATTTCTACGTGGCTTTTATATTTTGACCCATATGTGAACTGTGGCCTCACCTACCTTCATGTACTGCAGTGTTCCAGGGCACTTCTGAGAGACCACGAGGACGTAACTGGGTGAAAGGAGAAGACCGACAGGAAGTCTTGTATATATAGGTCATTTAAAAATGTGTTGAGGGCAGCTGGAAAGCAAACTTAAGGCCACAGAATGAAATGACCTAAATTCCTAAGTCGGATCTGTGCTCTCCTGCTTTGTATAGACTGTAGTGTGGTATCTGTCACCTTATGTTCTGACACAAGCAGATACACCAAGACCACATGCAGTAACGTGGCTTCCAAAATAAAGAACATCAGTATCACGAGATGGTGTGTGGCACATTGTGCACAATGATTTCTATCCTGAGTATGTCTTCAAAGTGTAAAAAAGGCAGCATTGAGTGTCAGAGGGCAGAGTGTGGGAAGTGGTTACCACAGGGATGCGTGAACTATGTGACCTCCTGTTCTGTGATCTGTTTTGGGTGCCAGAGCACGTGCATCAGTGCAATATTTTTGATGGTTCTGTAGTCGGTGGTCCCAATCTGAAAGGGCTGTGATAATTCAGTCTTCTTCCTGGTGGTGTTTAGATCCTGTTTGTACTGTTTGTAGGAGATCAGTTCTCATAGTACCTTTAGGATTGCAGGGAAAAGGACATGGAGAACAAAACAAGCAAACAAAACCAGATACATTCGCCTCAAAGGGCTCATTGTAGCTCATATTGAAGTAATCATTTTTGTGTCTGTTACCTGTATAATTTGAAGGATTCAGTTAGTCTTCCCTGCACAAAATCTGCCACCATCTGAAGCCACGCTCACTTGTCTCTGCCTCTCTGCAGGAGCCACAGCGCTTGAAATGAACAGTATTACGTCCCGCTGTTTGAAGCGAAGCCTGCTTAAAGCCGTCTCTCTCTGAAGAAGTCATCTGCTTAATCTTCCCCCTCCCTGCTGCAGGGAATTAGGACTTCCAATGAGAAGTTAATTACTCGGTCTTTATCTAGAGGGGATGGTGGTGCTGGGATTTCTGCTGCTTCCCAGCAGATCCTAGTGGCACCAGAGTTCTCCAGGTATCATGTCACCTTTCTGAGGCCAAATGTTGTGAATTAGCTTCAGCTGCATCGCTTAAATAGAGCTTTTCCATCCTTCTGCAAGGTACTTAAGTCAGCTGAACAAAAACCAGCCCTGGAACATGCACTTCAGAGACTGTCATACCATGAAGACTGTCAGGACAGCGTAGATGGCATATAGTAGATGTGCACACAGCATGTCTTAAATTCCCCTTTCTCTGTTCAGGACCTCTTGAGAACATCACAAACTAATAAGCAGTTACCTAGATGCATTTACAGTTCCCTTCAGTTTGGATCATTTAACAGACAGGCAAAATAGTTCAGTTGAACCAGTGCCAAAGGAAAATATTTATTTTTATTTTTTTAAATGGGCTCCCAGTGACATTTAGAAACTCTTGGTCCTTTGGAGGAATTTTATCTACTAAACCACATTTCCTGACTTTATAAGTTACTTGTAATCGTGAGCGGTTTTCGTCTCCACTCAAATCTGGTTGCTTTCTCATGTCATCCACAGTTTCTTTCCTTCATCGTTTTTATTTTTTGGACTTGCATAGCCTCTTACAAATTGTCTTTTCTGGAAATGTCTGTCAGGGTGGTATGATAAGCTTTTACTTGTTCTACATCTCTGGAACCACTGAAGATAGGCAGGATTCTATGGCATCAGGCATGAGGCACTTTCCTGAGGGATTAAATGAATTAAAAATGCAAACACAGGAGCGATCCTAGTTCAGAGCCTGTGGAAAAGCCTTGTAGAAGCTATTAGATAAGACATAACTAATACTGTACAAGTGTGTCTCTTTCCCAGCTCCACCCATCCCCGGCTCTGTGGTTTGCTCCCACACATTACATCTGACTTTAAAGTTTATTTCGGTTGTGAGGGTCATTTTTTCACTTTGATAAACTTTAACAAGCAGCCTGGCCTGTTAAAATGACTGGGGCTGTGTTTTGTTTCATTAGCTTTCTTGGCAGGAACGTGGAGATCTGCACAGTGCAGCTTGGAGATCCTTGATGCATTGAAAAACATGTTGTGGGAAGTCAGAATATGATTATCCTCTGGGGCACAGCGATGACTGCCTGCCAGACTGTCACAATTTTGTGTCTCCTAGCAAGATTAATAAATATTTATTTATTGTTTTTTAGGATGCCAAGGTTAAATGTATTTCGTGTACTCTGTGACGCCAGGATGGCTTTCCTGTTATGTTCATTAAGAAAAGTGACAAGACAAAAGGGCAATGTCCAAGCCACTTTGGGAGTAGTCAGTGGTCTGTGGGTTCTTGACTATTTCTGAGCTAGACTAAAGGCTCTGCTACAGGGCTGTGAAGGGCTAGAACGTGCGATGCTCACTCACAGAGATGTATTTTTATTTAACTTCTCATAGTCTGGTTCTTGCTTTGCCTTGGTTATTCCTGACATCTGGATCTCAAGTTACAATAGGATTTCTAAATAGAAATAGAAGTAGGGTAGAACATATTTAACAGACCCACGTTTGCCAGAGTGGAATCAGTTGCTTTCTTTAGGGCTGCCTGGCTGGATGGGTAGAAACAAAGCAGCAGATAAACTCCAGCTAAACCCTCTGCTGAAAGCTGTTGTATGACCTTCAGGTTGATGCCCTTGGTGGACTGCAGTACCCACACGAAGCACTGTGATTCCTGCCTGCCCCAGTTCTGCCACAGTGTACAGAATTACAGCTTTGCTAAGCTAAGATGAAAAATGAATTCCTGTTAGAAGGAGAAGGAATCGTGTGTGGAAGCTGTTGCCAGATTTCACCATGGAAATAAATGCCAAACTGCTTTCCGTGTCATGGTGCTGTTGTGGCAATCTAAGTACTTTTAGGTTACATGTGGGAAAACAAGCCAATTCAACTATGAAAACGAAATGAAACAAAAATATAATTTAAGATGCTGAAGTGTTGCCCTAATGTGCAAACCCCATAGCATCTGATAGGAGAACCTGCTGTGGAAAACACTGCTTTTCCTGTAATGCTTAGTTTAGGCTGCTGTACAAGCCTTTCTTTCTCTTCCATGGAGAAAGATTTTAAACAAGTGTCCCTTTTGTAGAAAATACTCCTGGCCTGACCCTGTGGTCACACTCAGTGAGAGGCTCTTCGTTGTCCGTGCAGCACGATGGCAAGGCTGAGCAGCGCACAGCACTTCATAAACCAGATCCGCTTCTTGTTTTTAATAAACCCTCTAGGTTATAAATAGAGGCAAGATACTGGCTACTCTTCAGCGGCACGTTTTTGGGCAAACGTTGCCAAAAGAGACAACTGAAGCAGGCCTTTCAGTAGCAGCAGCACGCCATACTTTTATCTGAATTATTCATGAAGAAGCGCACCCGGATTATCCGCGGCATATGTGTGCGGGTATTCAGATTTAGCCTTGAGGAAATTTGCTGACCTAAACGTGGGAGCAAAGCAACATGTCTCAAGCCAGCTTAGAAGGAGTGGGTTTACATCCTGGCACCGC
Organism: Rhinopomastus cyanomelas; assembly: GCA_013400115.1. Lineage (NCBI taxonomy): Eukaryota > Metazoa > Chordata > Aves > Bucerotiformes > Rhinopomastidae > Rhinopomastus > Rhinopomastus cyanomelas. The sequence continues at coordinate 394,465 of VXBP01010395.1, forward strand.
GCCTTGGATTCTCGGGCTGCTTAGTGCCAGGGAGAACTAAAAATAATGCCTGCGCTTCAGTAGGGTAGTATGAAGTTTACAAAAGGAACACGTTGCCTTCACAGTGGTGTTCTGTCTGCAAAGTTACCGCAGAAGAAGGTGATGTAAAAAAGTTATATCGAGCACATCAATTGATCTGGTTGGGTTTAGGGTTTGGGTTGGGTTTTTTTAATTTGCACAGTATGCAGGTTGTCCTTAAAAAACAGAGGATCACAGTGTGAGAAATGTGGAGGCCAGCACTGTCCACTAGATTAATGAGCTTGGCATTTCTTTACGTAACCTAGTATCCTGTTTCTGTAAGTTCACCTAGTGTTCTGCACTTCATCCGTTCTACTTAATGCCGTACACTTGCTAGTTGTTACTGCATGAGAACTTGGGAGGGAGCTTTCTGGGTTTGGTCAAAGTTGTAGGTTAGAACTTCGATGATTCTGTTAAAGGATCCCATCAGCAGTGAGCTGAACAGAAGCTTAGCTGTGGTTCTGTTTTACTTCTTATCCAAGTCTAAATTTTTCAGACTTGACAGCCTATTTAATACACGTCTGCTCTGAGTTCTCACATGACCACCATTGAAAGGTCAGACGTTGATGCTTATTTTGCTGATTTTAAAATTCTTGCTGTAGCTCTGTGGGAAGCTCAGAGTGGTCTGTGCAGTCCCAGGGATTGTCGCCACCGTTGCAGAAGAACAGAAGGTAGCTGGTGTGTTCCCAAGCAGCCATGTACATCATAGCTAACACCTAACAAGATAAAAACACACTTAACTAAAGTTTAGTTGAGTAAAATGCTCAACTCTGATACGTACACTAGCCTTTTTCATAATGTTTTGAAGCATGCTTGCATCTATATCATACTTTTTAATGGGATTACTGATTTCAGGTGATAACAGAGTGTGAGGTTTAAACTTAGGATCACCTGAGTTTATCTATAGAAAGTTCTAACTTTATTTTTGCCTCCATGTTTTTCTTTCCATCAGTTATCATAGGATCATAGGATGTTAGGGGTTGGAAGGGACCCAANCTATCACAGTATCATAGTAATGATAAGTTTGGAAAAGACCTTAAAGATCATCCAGTCCAACCTAATATATAACGTATTTAAGTCTGTAGGGTGTGTGACATGTAGAAAATACTTCCTTTCAGTTTGTCGGGCCAGTTTGTTGGGAGTAGAGAGTAGGTTTCATCGTGTCCTGTTACAGAGGTCAGTCAATTCACTTGAGCACGCTGCTGCCACGTGGGCTCCCCAGCCATGGTACTGGGAGCAGCGTACACAGAGTGTAATGGATCACTGCTCCTGGAAGGGCTGCTGCTACGTGCCCACAAGAGCCCCGCGTGAAACAGTGCAGGGTCTGCTTCATGCTTTCATCCCGGGTTTAATTGCTTTGGGTTGGTTTCAGGGGACTATTCAGTCAACAACTTGAGGGCCAAGTCACACAAGTTGTTCTGCCCAGATGGCACAGTGTGTTCCTATAGGATCACCAGCTGCTAGAAGGTTGTACTGCTTGACTGGTCTGTACCACACTTTGGGCTTTATATTGCTGAAAGTATCACCCTCCTATCAAATATAACAGTCTTTTGCTATTAACTATGTCATAAAAATAATGCTCTTCAAGTTTCCTGTTTGTCCTAGTACAGTTTGTATTAAAATGTCAAAATACCTCTCAGCTCGGTTGACTGAGCAGCTGGATAATTCAGATTCAGCACATGATGCTACTGTCATTTGGAGCCCTGCAGAGACCTAAGACAACATAATGATTTTTATTGGCATGTAGATTTATTGGCTGACTTTGATGTGTGCTCTGGGAGTGTTCATCTAGAGGAGGACATTTCTTAAAGGGACATTTTCTCTAGTTGTGAACAACCAGTGTGAAGTCAGGGTTACGGACTGCGACACGAAGGCGATGGGGGATCTGCCACAGAAATCAGAGCTGCTACAGAGCAGTGAAGAAGACAGATCTCTGTGAGATGTCTTACTTGTCCACAGATACAAATTCGTTTTCAAATGTGCACACTTTTTCACTTAACCATATGTGTATATGAGGCTACTGTGTATTATTTTCTCAGGTCATGTCTGCTACCCTTCATTTTTCTTACTTCCTTGAAATTGTCCCAGTCCACAATCTTAATCTATTTTTGCAGGAGCTGTCTGTATTACTGTCAATAATAAACTGTTATTATAATAAGAATTGTTAGCACTGTTAACCTTGGAGAGTCATAATTCTGACCACAAGGAATAACAGTGAAAAAACCCCTTTACCCCTGTCGCCTTCCACACACTCGCTGGCCTTAGATTAAAGTGTGAAGCCATTGATTTTTAATTGTGTATTGCCAGCCAGGAGCTGAGCTTTTCAGATATAGCTGGCAGGATGATAGACATTTTGACTTTCTTCCTCTGCATATTGCTAGTTCCAAGTTTCATCAAGGCTAGTTTTTCTGTTAACTTTTTTTTTTGTGTGTTCTAGTAACAGCTGTTTGTAGATAAAAACTGGAGAGAAAATTTAGTGCAAAAATAAGCGTGTGTGATGGTAATTTTGATTTGAATAGGGCCATTCTGCTATTTTTACTACCTCAGAGTTCCTTTGCATTTAAAGTTTGTTTTCAGCTTCATGCCCTTTTTTTTTAAGCACATGACCTGGCATATGTCTTTAAGTCAGGACTGTGTGTGTGTCTGATGAGATGTGAATGTTGGCTTCTTTGGGAATCAAGACACAGGTATCACCTTTCACAGAGAAGGTATGAGTAACCAAAAAACCCCCAAACAAGCCAAACTGCCCTGACCTCTGCTGTGTAGGAAAAAATACGCTGTGTTGTATGGTCATCTTAGCAAAGTAACTCGTGGAGCATGATGTGAACAGCTGAGTCATTTATAGCTGGTAAGGAGACAAATTGCTGCTGAAGGATGCTTGTTCCCGCATGGCTGCTCCGCAGCCGGTAGATTACCTGCTTAAGAGCAAAGTAAAGCTGAGCCTGGTTAGGGCTGCTGTGAAAAAGCACACTCCAGATAAGCGTACTTGAGTCTCTGGAGCATTTAATTGGTTCAGCAGGGATTTCTAGTGCCTGAAGTTTTCAAATGTGCAAACATACTCAAGACATTGACATAATTACCAATTTCTCATTCATTCCTCTCTGTGAATTCACTAGCAGTCGTTGCACACTCTGTTTCTTACTGTAAATGCAGTTATGATTCGTATATCACAGTATGAAGTTAGTGTCTGTCCTTGGAAGTCTCCTGACTCTTACTTCTCTGTATTTTGATGTAGTACAAGGCTGCTGTTGCAGGTCACGATGCTGATCGTGCATCTATCTGATGAGGTTTGATTGTGTGTGGTAAGAGCCTCAGAGTGTGCTTTCCATGCAACTGTGTAAAGTTCATCCTTTCAGTCTGTGGTCTTTGAACATCATCTCCACTGGAAGATTGTTTTGGCAGATTAATTTTTGATAGTGTTTTTTTTTTGAAGCCATGTTTAACTCCTCATGACACCTATTCTGGTCACTATCAATCAAATACTGCCATATGTAAGATGTTGTTTGAAATCTGATTTTAAGACAAATTCTACTTTGCTTAAAAGTGACTTTGCCCTCCAGCTCTCAAATGCTTTTTTCAAAGCAGCCGACTCAAAACTGAGCATCAAGTACAACTTGCAAGCCCCTGACCTGATGCACTGTGGCAAAATACAGTTTTTAGCAAGTCCTTGGTCTTAAAGCAGCTGTCAAGTTTATGGGCCTTGAAATGACCATGACCCAGCAATGTGCCCTTGTGGCCTAGAATGCCAGTGGCATCCTGAGGTGGATCAGAAGGAAGGTGGTTAGCAGATCAAGAGAGGTTCTCCTCCACCTCTACTCTGCCCTGATGAGACCACATCTGGAGTATTGTGTCCAGTTCTGGGCCCTTCAGTTCAAGAGGGATGTGGAGCTGCTGGAGAGACAGTTCAGTGCCGAGCCACAAAGATGATGAAGGGAGTGGAACATCTCCCTGTTGAGGAAAGGCTGAGGGAGATGGGTCTGTTTAGCTTGGAGAAGAGAAGACTGATTAATGTTTATAAATCTGTGAAGGGTGGGTGTCAGGAGGATGGAGCCAGGCTCTTCTCAGTGTCATCCGATGGTATGACAAGGGTCAGTGGGTGTCAGCTGGAACATAGGTTCCACATCAATCTGAGAAGGAACTTCTTCACAGTGAGGGTGACAGAGCACTGAAATGGGCTGCCCACAGTGGTTGTGTAGTCACCATCTCTGGAGATGTTTAAAACCCACCTGGACATGTTCCTGTGTGACTTGGTCTAGGTGACCCTGCTGTGTCAGGGGCATTGGACTAGATGATCTTTCGAGGTCCCTTCCAATCCCTCATGTTCTGTGAATGAGATGATAAATAACACTTTTAAGATTGCTGTCCCAGTATGGTGTGGCAGGGGCAGGTAGGTTAAAGTTAGGGAGGAATCCCCCTTCACCCTGAGGGATTTGTGGTGCCTCCATGGGCTTGCCTGTGGTATGCCAGAGGAAAAATTAGTGGCAGCTTGGAGGAAAGGCAAAGTTCTTGTGTGTGTCTTCTAGTGATAAATAGGCACTCGAGTAATTAACCACTAACTCTGGCAATTATATTCCTTCCACTCCTTTAATCACTTTAACAGCAAACATACTTAGTTGTCAGTTTGCCTATAGATGTAGCACTTCAGCTTTTCAGAGCAAATAATTATGCAAATAACTTGTTTGGCACTGTGCCTCCTAATGGCCATGTAACCTCTTGTCTTTCCTTTTGGTGCTGTTTTTCCTCTTGGCTGCATTTTATCCGTCTTGGATGGGAGTTCATCAGAAGTTCAGGATTATTAATTTGTTCTTCTGCTTTATAGAAATCGGTGTAGTTTGAATATAGAAACATGAAGGAAAAAAGACCCTAAACACAGTAATTTATTCAAGTAAATCACTTCTAGGTCCTCACTAAGTACAAGGAGCGAGATAGACCTTTGCTCATGCTTTTTGTCCAGAGATCTCAGCCTTCTGTGACTGTTACTATCACCTGTCTGATCCAGTTCCTTCTTTCCATGAACATGGATGGTCTCAGTCCATAGCAGCAGCATATATGAGAGTGTACATCATTGCATAGCTCTTGCTGCAGCCCACGGACTATAAAGTAACAGATGGCATCAGCTAATGAAAGAGAAGGTAGTAACTGCATCAAAACATCACGTCAGTCCAAGAGTGCTGTTGCCTGAACATATGTTTGAGTAGCTCAAGCATGGAAAGCTTGGGCATTCCATTCAGAAAATGGTTCTTTCTCTGTGCCCCTGTAGTGTTGTTTTTTGTTGGTTGAAAATAAATTTATCTAATGAGACTAGATACAGTCTTTTAGACATGAGTAAATTTAAAGTAAATTACTGATTTGGGGGCGGTTTTGACTTTCTGTGCAGAGTGCTTGTTAAAAAAAAGGTATTTTCAGGAGGAGACTGAGTCACTAGTGATTTTTAATATTCAGTATTAACAAAAACACCTCTTCTGAGTCTTTGGGGAGCTCTAATGGTTGTGTATTTCTCCAGCTTTTCTGTGAAAAATGCTTTGTGTCAGTAAAATATCCCTGCAGGTGCTGCTGTTGTTCTCGAGCATAAGTACAAAATGGGTAGGAGCTGCAGCACAGTAGGTTCCATGTAAACATAAGGAAAAACTTCACTGGGAGGGTGACAGAGCACTGGAACAGGCTGCCCAGAGAGGCTGTGGAGCCTCTTTCTCTGGAGACATTCAAAACCCACCTGGACTATTTAGGATGGCGTGTAGTGACAGGACTAGGGGGAATGGAGCGAAGCTGGGGATAGGTAGATTTAGAGTGGATGCGAGGAGGAAGTTCCTCCTTCGCTGTGAGAGTGGTCACAGCCTGGGATGGGTTGCTCAGGGAGGTGGTTGGGGCCCCATCCCTGGAGGTGTTTAAGGACAGGCTGGATGGGGCTCTGGCCAGCCTGGTCTAGGGTGGGGTGTCCCTGCCTGTGCTGCGGGTTTGGAACTGGATGATGGTTCCTTCCAACCCTGAGTGATTCTGATTCTATGGCTTCTCCAGTCAGGTGATCCTGCTGTGTCAGGGGGATTGGACTAGATGATCTTTCGAGGTCCCTTCCAATCCCTGATGATTCTGTGATTGTACGACTAGATGATCTTTCAAGGTTCCTTCCAACCCTTACATTCTGTGATTCTGTAAAAAGCGACTTGTACTTTGCTATTTCAAATTCTGAGTGTCTAATATTTGTGTAGGAGAACAGCATCTTTCGCTGGGTATCCCGTGAATTCCCCACAGAAACATTTTGTGTCTTGCAAAAAATCCTATATGTGGGAACCCTTAGTCCTTGACAAGTAATTTGGTTGTAATCAAGGGTGACTAAGTTTTTCCAAATGGTTTTGCCATTTCACAGAATTAGAGAGTTGTGGGGGTTAGAAAACCTCTGAAGATCATCTAGTCCAACCCACCTGCTAGAGCAGGATCACCTGCAGAAGTTTTACGTAAGGACTCTGCAAACAGTGTCCTGATGACAGCTTTGAATGAACATGACCTGTTCCAACAAATGTCAGCCTCCCTTTTGTGAGACTGATCCTCTTAAAATGTCCATCTCTCTCTTCTGTAGTTGTATGTTCCTTCCCTACAAGCCTTTTCTTCCAGATTCCTTGCTGAGAACACACAGCAGGGGTCATATATATAATTTCTAACAAAGCATTTTACTTCGTTTATGTCCCAACTTGCAAACAACCTTTCTTTATCTCCCTGCAGTCACGCTGCCTTCTTGAGAGCCGCAGTTCCTGGTTGAACCTGGGACACAATTGCCCAGTGCTACAGCTGGGCTGGCACCTGGCCACTGACTGCACAGAACTACATTATCCTGATAATACCTCTGTGCTTAAATACTTGGAAGTGCTGATTCTTTCCAAGCTTGTTTCTAAAGGCACAGGCCTTTCAGGTGTTCTTGGACAAGACTAACTGACATCAAGGAGGTGGCTCCTCCATCTGCTTTTTCCAGAAGTTGTCTCCAAGCCCAGCATTTGACTGGAAGGATTAATCTCACAACCACAGAATCATAGAATCACAGAATCATTGGGATTGGAAGATCATCCAGTCCAATCCCTCTGCCACAGCTGGATCAACTAGACCAAGTCACACAGGAACACATCCAGCCGCCTAAACATCTCCAGTGAAGGAGACTCCACAATCTGATACCAAACCTGAACCTCCTCTGATTCAGCTTGAAGCAATGCATTTCCTTTTGTCCTAGGACTTGTTGCTGGGGAGAAGAGTTTAGAAGGTGGTTGTAGAGAGTAAGGACTCTCCTCAGCCTCCTTTTCTCCAGGCAGTTCATCAGATGCTGGGACCTTAAACCAGTCTCTCATGCAGTGAGAAACTGACAAAGCTTGGGGCACTGAAGTGAGGTTTAAGTAGTTTTCCTGGCACCACAGGAGGTCACAGTGGTACAACAGTGATGCTTTCCTTTGCTACAGCCTATCTTTTCTAACTACAAAGTAGTTTTCTGTTGCTGGAGCCCTGCATGACAAACTTTCATATAAGTGGAACAGGCAGACTGCCTTTGGCTCATGCTCAGATCACGTCCTTTTTTGATGTGGTCTTGGGGAGAAAGAAAGCATCAGACTTTAGCCACAGAAATTGTCAGGAACTGTGCTATATCCACTGCAAATCTCCCGTCCCCTTTGACAGTAATTGGATAACTGATGGCAATAGAAGACTCATCCTCCAATGCTAATTAAAACAAAAAAAACTTGTTATTTTTTGACAGACATTTTACTGAGAGAAAAGCTTTTGGATGCTGAATTGAGACTTATTGTGGGTACTAAATTCTGCATTCTACTTCCAGTTTGTCCTAGCCTAATCTCATCCCTTGGTGATCACTGCTCCTTCCCAATGTGCAGGCTGCTGCTGCTATGTTTGTTTGCACTCAGTGTGATTCTAACTTCTTGGTTCTTTCTCTGGTTTCTGTGCTTTTGTCAATCTTTTTTGTGTTGGCAGCCCCTTGTCTGACACAGGTCCTCATGAATGTCCCTTATGTGCTTGTACCTATTTTCTTCTATGTTTGATCTTTGCTGCTCTTTCAACTCCTCTCACAGTTCTCTTTCTTCTCTCAGTCCTATCTGGTCCCTTTCTTTAACCCCTCTACCCTGTTATCCAAACTCAGCCTTTCCTTCCTGCTCCTGTATGTGTGGACTTGAGCATATGGCAAATCCACTGTGAGCTGTATTTGCAGGCAGGAATAGCTAAAGGTTGGATGTAAGTACTTTCAGGGTTTGGTGAGCATCCAGGGAATCTGACCACTTAAATATATTTCTTACCAAATGCCTGTTAGCCAGCGTTTTGCTGAGATTTATAGGTTTTTGGTGGAGACAAGAATTACAAGTTAGAGTCGTAGAATCATACAATCAATAGGGTTTGGAAGGGACTGGACAGTCTGCATGCCCCAGTGCCTTTAAATTGCTTGCAGTAAATTACTAATTCTCTTATTTTTATAACAGGAGCCAAAACACAAGGAAAAGTGTATTTATTTCTTAGCAGTGACCAAACTATTTCAAAGATGTCAGTCCAGAACGGTTGGCAAAGTTGAGATATAGAACTGGAGCCTTGTATCATAAACTATTGAACAGCCTTTCATTCCAGGAGACACATGGAATTTGTTGACTGGGAGAAAAATAATGCTCTTCTATAGAGGAACTGGTATTATTTCAAATTGTTGAATGTGCCATTGAATTTTTTCCCACATTCCCTGGGCTTTTTTTGTAGGACATTTTTAATTCANGTTATGAATGAATCTAATCTCAGACATAAATATGTAGAAATGGGCAATTTTGTATGTTAGAATCATGTTCACATTTAACAAAGTGAATGTTTCCATTTTTCACTTGAGGTTGTAATAGAGGAGACAACATTTTGATCTCTAACAATTTGCTCAGAGAGGTGCCAGAGGTCCCATCTCTGGAGACATTCAGGGTAACGTTGGACCAGGCACTGAGCAACTTGGTCTAGTTGGAGATGTCTGTGCTCACTGCAGGGGGTTGGTCTAGGTGACCTTAAGGATCCCTTCCAGCCCAATGGAGTCTGTGATTTAGACAAAGAGTTCTATCTCCAACACCAAGCTTGTGCTGTCTTTCCCTAGCCAGTGCTCACTAGTCTATATTATAGAATTATAAATCAGTATTTGAAATTCTGCTGATCAATAAAATGAATTGAAAGCTCAGCCCCTGCACAGAAGAATGGCTGTCCCGCAGACACAGGTTAAATAGGGTCAGAATTCTAGCTCATCCTAAAATACAAATGCTAAATCTTGAGGAACAGTTGAAGAGATTAGAAGATGGGTAGGGTAGGTTGCTTTCTTATCTTCTCGTTATAGCTAAGGTTTGTGATGCAGATTCTCTGCCATAGGTACCCCCTTTGTGTGAAAACAAAAAGGGTGAGAAAATCTACCACCTTGATTTTTTTTTTCCCACTTGAAAGCCAGTTTTTTAATACTGAAATGCAGAGGTGGCATTTGTATTTTGAAAATACAATGCATCCAAATTATTCTGAAGTGCAGTGGAGAGAGGGCATTTTCCTCTGAACTCACCAGGACATCAGACCTTCATGACCTAGCAGCTGCAGGTTTGGTGGGCAGCTGATTTTGCTGCTGGAGTGTTTAATGCCAGACTTTGCAAACATTCAGGTTTGTGTAAACAACAATTATGCTGCTGCTGAAATCCGCCTGCTCAGAAGCATTGTTTCCATTCATCTTTTCAGCAAGAAAATTGTGTTTTCTGATGTACTTTAAGGACTAGAGCACTGCAGTTTTCTTCTAGATGCACTGACAGGCTATCAAGAGGAAGAGGAGAAAAGAATCCTAGTCTTCGGAGGTAGGAGACACTCAGAAAAAATAGATTTATTTTTTAGATCATCTTCAGGAAGGATGGAAGATGGTGATTCATTTAGCTGATCCTTCACCCACTGTCTTCTATTCTTATCTTGATCAAACTCCAGTGGATGGAGCATCTTCCTGGCACAGTACTGTCAGGGTTATGAAGTGAGCCCAAACGGACTTTTGGGTCATCCCTTGTACCTTACAATCAGACAGTGAAATTGGAACCACAGAAACCACAGAATTACAGGGGTTGGAAGAGACCTGTGGAGATCATATAGTCCAACCCCATACAGATCAGGTTCTCTTAGAGCAGATCACACAGGAACATGTCCAGGTGGGTTTTGAATGTCTCCAGAGAAGAGGACTCCACAGCCTCTCTAGGAAGCCAGTTGCAGTGCTCTGTTCCCTTCACTGTGGAAAAGTTTTTCCTGATGTGCAAATTGAATCTCCTGTGTTCTAGTGTAAACCCATTGCCCCTTGTCCTGTTGATGGGCACCACTGAGGAAAGCCTGGTCCCATCTGCCTAACGCTCACCCTTTAGATACTTCTAAGCAAGTATGAGATTCCCCCTCAGTTTCCTCCTCTCCAGGCAAACAGACTCAGCTCTCTCAGCCTCTCCTTGTAAAGAAGATGCTCTATGACCCTGATTGTCCTAGTCATTCTGTGCTGGACTCTCTCCAGTAGCTCCCTGCCCCATTTCAACTGGGGAGCCAAGAACTGGATGCAGTACTCCAAATGAGGTCTCACCAGGACAGAGTGGATGGGGAGGAGAACCACCCTTGACCTACTGGCCATGTTCTTAATGCACCCCAAGGGACCATTTGCTTTCTTGGCCACAAGAGCACATTTCTGGCTCATGGTCTGCCTGTGGACTACCAGCACCCCTAGATCCTTTTCCTCAGAGTTGCTCTCAAATGAGTCAGTCCTTAACCTGTATGGATGCATAGTCTTGTTCTTCTCCAGATGCAGTGCTCTGCAACTGCCCTTGTTGAACCTCATTAAGTTTCACTCCCCCCAGCTCTCCTGATTAATCAGGTCAGACTGGATGGCAGCACAGCCCTCTGGTGTGTCAATCACTCCTTCCAGCTTTGTGTCAACAAACATGTTCCCTCGTCCAGGTGGCTGAAGAATATACTACATAGACCTTGACCTAGTACTAAACCCTGAGGAACACCACTAGACACAGGCCTCCAGTTTGACTCCACCCCACTGAACACAGCTCTCTGAGTTCTGTCGTTTACCTACTTCCCAATCCGCATCATTATCCAATCATCCCAGAGGAGAGGAGGTCATGTAAGACAGTGTCAAAAACCTTGCTGAAGTCAAGGTAGACCACATCTAATGCTCTCCCTTCATCTCTCCAACAAGGTGTGTCTTTATAAAAGCTTATCAGATTATATCTGTGTCCCATCAGGGCCCATGGGGCTTGTGGATGTGCAGTTTACTTAGTTGTTCTTCAACACAATCGTCTTCAACCAGGGCAAGGTCTTCCATCCTCCTGACGGCCTCAAAGGACTGGGACTCGTGAGGACTTGTCTTAGCAGTAAAGACAAAGGTAAAGAAAGCATGTGATCTATCCACCTTCTCTGTACCCTCTGGAACCAGGACACCTGCTTCATTCAGCATTTCCTCTCATTTTCCTTTTATCTCCAGGATACTTGAAAAATCCTTCTCGTTATCCTTGACCTCGACAGGTTTAATTCTAAAGAGGCCTTAGCTTTCCTTGTAACTTCTCCACATCTCCTGACAACATTCTTACATTCCTCCCAAGTGGTCAGTCCTTTCTTCCATGTACAATAAACTACCTTCTTCTGCTTGAGTTTTTTCAGAAGCTCCCTGCTCAGCCTTGCAGGTCTCCTGCTTCGCTTGCCTGATTTTTTTCACTTAGGGATGCATTGATCCTGACCTTGAAGGAAGTGTTTCTTGAATGCTAACCAGCTCTACTGAGCACCCCTACCTTCCAGAGCCCCAGCCCATGGTATTTCTCCAAGCCATTTCTTAAAGAGATCAGAGTCAGCCCTTCTAAAGTACAGGGTTGTGATCTCACTTGTTACTGTGCATCTGCTACTCTTGGTTCTAAACTCTATCCTTTCATACTCAGTACAGCCCAGGCTGACCACGACCTTAATGTCCTCCACCACTCCCTCTTTGTTTATGAAATGTTTGGGCTATATATTCAGTCTGGAGGGCTGGTGAAACCTGTATATGTGAGGTCCAGTACTGAGCCTTCTGCTGAAACAAGAGAGCCCTATATGACTTGAAAGCACGATAAGGTTTCCAAATACTTCTCAGTGTTTTTGCAAGTGCCCAAGGTTAGTGACTCCACGTGCTTTGTAACCAAAATGAAAAGATTAGATGTAATTGGGGAAAACATCACAGAAGACAGCTTGAGTCTGGCTGTACAGAGTCATGGTTATCCTCACATCTTAGGTTTTGTCAACCTCTCAGCGTCTCTGCTGTCTGATTAGCTGTCACAAGTTCTCCTGTAGTCGAAATAAGCTTCTAATTCTCAGAAGTGGAACTGGAGAAGATTGTTATTTCTACTCCTGAGGTTTCTTGGAAGACATTAAATGTAACCCTGCTCATTAGCATAAATTAGGTTTTAGCTTTGGTCTGCATTGATAGGAGTGACTTTCTCTCACATGTAGCCTCTCTTAAATGTTAGAAAGTTTTTCTGTTACTGTTGTGGTTTTGTTTTGCCCTCCTGGATGCCATTTGGGCACTTCCAGTACCACCTTTTTGCCTTTAAATGCAAAAGAACACGATGAAAATAGTTTGCAGAAGCCAGTGGGAGTAGGAAATACTTGGAAGCAGTATCCCTGGACACATTTTCCTTGTCCAGTGACTGCAGGAGAAGAAAAGACCACAGCAAGCATGTGGGCTACCCCTACCTGTATTTAAATCACTTACTGTCACAAGCCATATGGTGCTTTTCCTTTGGAGGAGTTTGAAGTATTGGTAAGGATTTTATGAGGAAAAAACCTTTGGAGACCCTGTCCTCCTGTTTTGAACTTCCTAAAATTTATAGTGGTCATCAGGCTATTGGCTGGAGTGTTTGAGGTTCATAGAATCAGAGAACATTAGGGATTGGAAGGGACCTCAAAAGATCATCCAGTCCAATCCACTGGCACAGCAGGATCACCTAGACCAAGTCACACAGGAACACATCCAGGGGGATTTTAAACATCTCCAGAGAAGGAGACTCCACAGCCCCCCTGGGCAGCCTGTTCCAGTGCTCTGTCACCCTCACTGTGAAGAAGTTCCTTCTCAGATTGATGTGGAACCTCCTATGTTCCAGCTTACAACCCTTGCCCCTTGTCCTAGCATTAGATTCCACTGAGAAGAGCCTGGCTCCATCCTCCTGACACCCACCCTTCTCATGTTTATCAGCATTAATGAGGTCACCCCTCACTCTGCTGTCAGTGGTTTGTGTGTAAATTACATTGTTGTATTGCATTTGAGGGGAAAAGGTGTCAGCGATTTAGGATTCTTAAGGCTGTCAGACATTAAACCTCTGTTATCAACGATGTCGATGGCACCAATAAAACATTTGCACCTTGGCATAAACTTCAGCTTCCAACACTGGAAGTTGGCTTGAAATTTTTGAAATGGAGGTAAGATTAGGAAATGGAGATAAGCTATCAAGATGTTTCTGCTACAGTCGATCGGTTGAAGTTATTTATACTTCATCTGCTTCTATATTTAATTACGTTGCAGTTTCAGTTCCAGTTGAAGTACAGCTACAAGATGACATGTGCTTTTGAGCAGTAACATTGTGCTGTCCTCTCCTGGAAAAATCAGTCTGTTGGAGAAGTTATGCCAGAGGTGACAGGCAGGATTAATGTTGGCAGTTCGCTTTAAAGCAAGTGGTTGGAAAACTACTTAGCAGATGTGCACATCTGCTGAGGAATCTGGATTTGCAGATTATTACACGTGTTATGAGTTAACAGTGATGAGTACTTTTGGAAGTACCTTCTGTGCCTGTGACCGGGTTCGTGGTCTCCATGACCTGAAGAGCTTTTCTCACACTAGATAAAAATGGTAAGAGTAACTCAGCTTTGTTAGTTGGTTGTTTTATAATGCAGTTCACTAGCCACAGGTGAGTCATACAGAACTACAAAAAGAAGCATTTTGCTAGTTACCATTTGAGAAAGAGTTGTTTTTAGTTTAAAATAAACTTGAATGTTTCTTAGAGGGAGGCTGAACTGTAGGGAGAAGCAGCACAAGCTGCAGAAGAGCTGGGTGAACAGCACTAGGAACCTCCAGAACAGGAACTTGGTTCCAGCTGAAGAAGGAAAAGCAGTTCAAGGGTTGTCCACACCTCAACTTGGGTGTCCAGTGACCAATTCACTGTGACTCTCCACAAGAAAGCTACAGACTAAGTGAAATCCAGACCTTTTTCTGTAAGCAGTGCTGATGATGAAGGAGGTGGAGCACCTCCCTTATGAGGAGAGGCTGAGGGAGCTGGGTCTCTTTAGCTTGAACAAGACTGAGGGGTGACCTCATTAATATCTATAAATATGTCTATAAAGGGTTGGTGTCAGGAGGATGGAGCTGGGCACTTCTCAGCATCATCTAGTGATAGTTTGAGGGGCAATGGTTGTAAGCTGGAACATAGGAGGTTCCACATCAATATGAGAAGGAGCTTCTTCCCAGTGAGGGTGACAGAGCACTGGAACAGGCTGCCCAGGGGGGTTGTGGAGTCTCCTTCACTGGAGATGTTCACACCAGACCCACCTGGATGTGTTCCTGTGTGACTTGGTCTGGGTGATCCTGCTGTGTCTGGGGATTGGACTGGATGATCTTTGGAGGTCACTTCCAATCCCTAATGATTCTGATTCTCTACCTGCAAGCATAAGCTTTTAGGATGGTTTACAGTTTGCTGTGTTTTAACACATTATTGCTTGTGTAATGTGCATCCCACACACATGTCTTTACAAACTGCTAAATAGTTCCATCCAAGTTTACTTTTCTAAATCAGACATCGTCTTGACAGGTCTGTAGTCTTTGTGTTGTAACTACAGCAGTGCTTTATCTCATCGTATTGGGCAGATCTAGTACAGCAGGTTCAAACCAAAAATAATGTAATTTAAATTAACTAAAGGCTTCAGCTCTCTGTTTGCTGAGTATTTGAAAAGACTCATCAGCATTGCCTACCTGGGGATACTGTATGATTTATCCTACAGTAGTACACATGAGTTATCACACAGGCAAAAAAGAATGAGACAAGAGCCTATTGATTCCAGATTGTACACTGCTTAGTGGGAATATTTTGAACACAGTTTACAAGAGTTAGGTGAACACTTGGAGTATGTCTAGGAGAAAGTTCTTTAGACTTCACCAAGTGTGAGTAAATTACTGTCCTTTGTTTAGAAGTGCTTAGAAGCTCCAAAGACCAACCAAAGAGAAGGCAAGCTTAGTAGTACGTGTAGATGGCATATCATATTCTAAGAATGAGCCCAGTTAAGTAAATTTATCACCTTGGAAGAAAATGAGGGTTCTTTAGCATTGCTCAACAGCCAAGGCACAGCAGTTCTTACGTGTTTACTGTACTAGCAAGACACAGTTGGAATCTATAGTATAAGTCAGGAAGATGCATGAGATTATAGTATGAAAATAAGTGTTTAAAGCCATGCAAGCTGTTACTCAGATTTAAGCTTTTATTCTGAAACTGGAAAGTAGGAGTATATTTAATTTCTTGATTCTGCATATAGCATTAAATTCATCCCTGCTTCCATTCAGGAATGCAATTAAATATTGAAAGCAATTTCAGCTAAGAAATGAATAATTATATTCATAGCTTTTAGAGAATCATGTGTTCAAAGTTAACTGGGGAACCTGAAAAGCTGAATAAAAATTCTCTATTTAAGATCAAAACAATGAACTAACTTCTTGAAGCACTACTGTAAGCAAACATCACCTGTAGGCAATACGAGCCATTGATTGTGTTATCAGATGTTTTCTATCTAAAATCTTGGCCTCCACTTCCTTAACACCCAGCAGCATTGTTGAAGGAAAACAGAGTAGGAACTTGAGTGTATGTGGAGGAAAAGCAATTAATGTATGTTCACCTATTATGTTTTAGCTTATTGTGTGTGTTTCACTGGAAAATGATGGTGTTCTTTGGCAAAGTGAGAGAGGCAAGAGAACAGCTTTTGTAAAAGTAAGTTTTTTGTATTTGATTTTCCTTTATGTTGTGGGTAAGCACTGGTTTTGTGAAACTCTGAAAGGTAATGAAAGGACTCAAAGAAACAACTTGAGTAGTGGTTTTAGCAGCAGTTTTGATCATGCAAGTGCTCTACTTTAAGGTTTCTGATAGTTTACTAGTGCATTTCTAGAGCTGGCTTCTATGATTTCTTTTTTCTCTTGCTCCTGCCAGGAAAGTTCTTTTATTATTGATAATGTGTCAGTGTTGTGTGTTTCTCATTCCCCATCTGTGTAGTGTTTTGTTTTATACAAACTGTTCTTTTTTCCTTTTGATTAAGTAGCTAAATCCTGATTTTTATAAGTTCCAAAAGCTTGTAGAACACATTCACAATTTGAAGTGATTTTGTGCTTAGGATTTACATAAAATTAATTGTTGTTGCAATGAGGGACTGAGGTCACAAAACTGCCTGTCCTAAAGCCACGGTGATGATTTGTGTCTGCTGCTGCAATGCTCCTGTTTTTCCATGCAAAACCTTTACTCTAGTCATAGGTTTAGTATTTCTTGTTGTAATTTATTTGCCTTTTTCTACTGACACTGTCATGAGGCTTCTGTGGTGTCTCCCTGATAGTAAAACTGTTTAGGATCCTGATGGCAGGATGGGCTCTTCAGAACAACTTACCTTGTGGGTTGTTCTTAAAATGTATAATCCCTTTGCAGGGCAATCCTGAAATAGCTTAAATATGGAGGTCCCTAGGTGTTTGTACTTTTCTATATCTGGTAGACCTGAGACATCAGTGCTGTGAGACTAGTGCTGCAGAGGTCTATGAAAGTGGGGAAAAAGTGAAAGGAAGATTGATTTGGGCACTGAGACCTGTTCCCTACTCAGTGCTGTGAGACTAGTGCTGCAGAGGTCTATGAAAGTGGGGGAGATAAAGGAAGATTGATTTGGGCACTGAGACCTGTTCCCTACTCAGTGCTGTGAAACTAGTGCTGCAGAGGTCTATGAAAGTGGGGGAGATAAAGGAAGATTGATTTGGGCACTGAGACCTGTTCCCTACGTGTACTGGGGTAAGATGGAGTCTAATTTTTATATTGTTTTAGTCGTGGGGGAAGAGAAGAAGCTAAAGCTGGGACAAAATTCCCCTGTAGTGCAGGGTCGTAGGCTTTAGTGCATCAAGCTATGCATCCAGCTGGTACCCTCTTGTATCCAAAGAGCAGCTACATGTACCTTTGCTCTTGATAGGTGGGATTTCAAATTGAGATGTATGTGGGATATAAGGATGAACAACTGATGACTGTGCATTGTATTTTGTGACACACCGTGTTCTTTAAACAACAGCCCCATCAGGGATACGGCGTGGTCTGTTCACCGTGTTTCTGTGTTCACGTAGGGGTAGGGCTTAGTATGAACCAGCTTCCATTAAACTATGGTGGAGTCCTGTAATTCTTGGAGTAAGAATCAGAATAAGAACAGTACGTGTTCACAGGACATTAGGGATTGGAAGGGACCTCAAAAGACCATCTAGTCCAGTCCCCCTGCCGCAGCAGGATCACCAAGTCACACAGGTAGGTTTTAAACATAGAGATGCTGAGAAGCATCACTGATTGTAACGCTCTTGTAGGATAGTGGCATGAGGAGCTTGTGCCTGGCTGGATGTTGTAGGATGTTTGTGGTCCTGAGTGGCAGATTTAATCTAATGGCTGTGAAGCTGATGCATGAACAGTTGTGGTCTGTCTTGCACAGCTGAACAGCCAGAGTCAGCGCTGCATTGCGGTGGAAGCTGCGCGAGCACAAAGGCACAGTCTTGTCCTTGAAGAGCTTGCTGTTTGAGTTGACCTGCATCCTGCTAAAGGTGTCTGCTCTGAGAAGTGGTCTGTGACTCCATCATGAAACAGATGGAAGTTTCGTGGTTGAATTTGCCAAGCTAGTTACCTCCAGAGGGTACTGACTGTGTCCACACTGCCTGGCATCTGCTTGGGCTTTTATGTGGGTCTCTTGTGGAGCAGTCATAGAGCCTGTGAGGAATTAGGTCAGTGTTTCGCATGGCTTAGAGTGCTTAAAGCATGAGGTTGGAGTAGACAACTCAAACTAGTAAGAGAAGCAAATGATTCAGTAAAACCACAGAAAAGTTTCTGGGTGTTTGGGGAGAGCTTCAGGTGAAGGTAGTTGGGAAACCAGTTACATCTAACAGCAAGTGTGTCTGTTTGACTCTGAAATGAAATAGACTTGATGGATGAAGAGGCAGTTTCCTTTCTGAAGAAGAGGGAGCTTCCTGAGGAGGACAAAAAGGTGATGCTGGACCGTCTTCCCCAGCCTGATGAATGTGGGAACTTTGGCATCTGTTTCTATGGCTCATTTCCTTTCCATTTACGCACAAAGTAGGACATTAAAAAAAATTTGGTGATTTAAATGACGCAAAATAGAACATTTGTGAATCACATCATGCTAAATGTAAACAGTTTCTTGGAGTAAAATGTATTTGCTATTGCTAAAGATAATTTATGGGTCAATTTATAATGAATTTCCAGTATTATGCAGGAGTGACAAAAGTTATATGCTGGAAATTACTTGGATTATTCTTCATGTCAAATAAGCAGCTTGCCAGTGTGTCTCTTAATTGATGATTGCATGCTTGTAGGGCTCTGGGATTTTGCAGCCTTTGTATTTAATTAATGACAAGCCTGGACTCTGAATTTTAGAGACAGAAGTATTTCCCTCATAGTACCAGGAAATGTTCCCACAATAGGGTTGTCAAATTGCTGATTAAAAGCATCATGATGAAAAAAACCCTGTGGTAAGCTTTTCTGCCAGGATCTGTGAAATTTCACACTGCTGGGTGTCATTGGCTGGTCAGGTCTGAGATGGGATTAACCAGTTGGTTTAGTTAACATGTTAATGGTCTGAAGCAAAAAGCTAAGGAGTGTTCAAAACCCACTTGCACATTGAGAGGCAAAACTGAAGACTAGCTTGAGCTGGGGAGAAACAATAAGACACATGTATTTCCCACAACATAAAAACCCCAAGTCAAAGATATACAGGGATGAATTGTGTGTTCTTGCATAACTGGGCTGAGCTGCTCTCTCTCTGTCCTCTCCAAGGGATGGAAACCTCCAGCAGTTCTTTTCCCTGTGCCAACATGGTCCATAGCTCAGTCTGGCTTTCTTGACCAGAGCCAGTGGTTCTGTACTTGCATACCTCACACTGCCTTCTCTTGAGAAGCTGAATGTGTTTAGTATTTAGCTACTCAAATGCTTGTGTTTATTGTTAGTGCAGTAAACAGTTTCCTATGTAAGTGATGCACGTCTATGTAAATGGTGTTTCTTTGGCTCAGTTGGTAGAGCATGGGACTCTGAGTGCTTGGGGTCATGGATTTGAGCCCCATGTAGGGGAGACAGTACTGTAGGCTGACCCTGCTCCAGCAGGAGGGTTGGACTTAGTTGATCTTTCAAGGTCCCTTCCAATCTCTAACATTCTGTGATTCTTTCCTGCCTTCCCCCTTCTGCCACCTTGCTCCTGAGAATACTTCTAAAGCAGAGAAGTACTGTCCTCTCCTGGTGCAACAACCTTGTAAGATGTGGCCTGTCCACCTCATCCATCCGGGTGTGGACTTGGATGTATGAGGCCTGGGCTCACGAGGTGCTTCCTGTGCTGTATGAAAGAGATGCTTGAAGCCACTGCTCACAGGGCTGAGCTGTGGCTGGGCATGTGCTTCTGTAGCTGCTTTCAAGCAGGGAAGCTTTGAAGTGCTTCAAAGCACCCAGTGGTATGCATACCTTTTGATAGAAAGGATGTTCAGTACAAATAGGAGAATATACTGAAATATTAAGATAAGCAAATTTTGTGGTTGTGAACAATGATTCCTAGCTGATGTTGACCACAGTGTACCTAAGCAAAGCTGTACTTTCACTCAGTTCATGAAGGCTGAATAAACAAACAACTTGGATTAAAAAGAAAGTGGACCGAATCACAGTAGTGACTGCTGGGTTGCTGAACCAGAAGAGACAAGTTATGGGTGAAGCTAAGACCTCATGCTACTGACTTTTTTTAAACATCAAATATGTCTGGGTTTAGTTTAACCCATTTTCTTGCCAATGCCTAACAAATAATGGGGCTAGCCTTGTCTTTTTAAGTGGCTAACCTCCCCAGAAATGTTTTTACTTATGTTAAGGTTTCTTTTCCTCTGGAAAAATGGGGTTAGGATTTTGGCGGAGGGGAGCTATCTGCAATGTAACAGAACTGAGTTCATCTCCTGCCAAACACCAGCACTTGATACCAGTCATCAGTCTTTGACTCAAACGTTGCTCTTGGGTACATTTATCGTTCCTATTGTTCCATAACACAGCGAGAAAACCAGTCTTTAACAATTGCTAGCAGAGAAAATCCGCTCACAGTGGGAGCCGGAACAGTTCTTGCAGTTGTGTAACAAAACCCAAAAGTGCTGGCAATGTTCTGGGCCTGGAAGGGGATTTTTGTTGGTGAATACTAGCAGTGGATGCAGGCTGCTGTGCATCCTTCTTTTCCCTCTGCACGTGGTGTTCAGTTACACCACGCATGCAAGCTAGAATCCTTAAAGGATGTGTTTGTGCTTCTGCCTGCACCGAAGGGAGCAACCTGTAGGGAACATGCAACTGGTAAATTTTGTGTTGGTGTGGATTTTAGTCTCTCCAATGAATAACCTCAGCATAAACCTGGTATTTCAGTACTGTGTAGTCAGATCAGGCTTTTCTAGCATTCAGTGGCGCTAGTCTCTGCTTGGGGCATGTGTGTATTTTAAAGGACAAGAAAATAAGGGGTATTTCCCTTCAGTTTCTTCCTACCAAGAGTAACTGAAGAATGAAACATTCCTTTCCTCCTATGTCCCCCTTCCCGTTGCTGTCACTTCAAATTGTGCTTAGAAACAGCAACATCACTTCTTAAGACAGTTCTAATTGAACTTCGGGTGAGCATCCTTCTGACTCTAAAGGATGAAGGAAAAGGTCATTTGAGAAACTAAGATGTCTGAGGAGAGAAGGGGATATCTCCCCTGCTCCCAGATAGATCACTCCTCTTCTTTGTTTGGGAAAGCAGACTGAAGCTTTTTAGGTACATTGCTGTTGTTGTCTTGATGCTGTATGAAAGATGATGAGACTTTCATATCTTTAGGAGGACATGAAAGTGCACTTCCCTTGTTTCCAGCTCTCTGTATACTCTGTCTTCTCAACCTTCCACGGAGGAAACCTGCTGGGTGATAGCAGCCTTATTGTTGCTTGCCATGGGTGGGTGCCTAGGATTGTCAGACGTAGTAAGCTACTTCAGCACCACCTTTGAGTACATCCCTGCAAAATCCAGGCTCTCATCCATGGCATTATGGCAACAGGGTGGAAAGTCTTCTAATGAGAACCGAGACGCTGAGAGGTGCAGGTTGGAGCGTGAGATGCGTTCTGGCTCTTGTTCATACCTGTCTGCTTTTCAGCAGGGGAAAACACTCGAGTGCTGAGAGCTCTGCAGGAACTTTGCCATAGCTGGGCTTCACTCAAATGAGTTAATGCAGCATTTCCTCCTCTATTGTACAGCTGGGGTTAAACCATGTCAGCACAATTAGCTGTGGGAGATGCCCTACAGAGTGCAAGAGCTTTGGGAGACTGCACAGCAGCCAGGCCAGTGGCAGCAGAGAAGTGCTGGAAGAGGAGGAGAGGGAACTGGACCCGGAGCGACTGGGGCCAGTGGGAAGGTTGCAGTCCTGGAGCGGAGCTCAGAGGGAAGACCGAAGTCAAAACAGAGTCAGGGCACTCAGGCAGCCGAGGCTGCAAGGGCTAAACACAGAGCAGAAAAGGCAATGCACAGCAGCTCCAGCACACCCTGTCAGCAGTGGAGTCTGCCTTCCCCTCTCCACCTCTTCTTGCTCCCAGAGCTCCCTTCACACTCCTGCCTTGTGCACAGAGTCTCTTTGGGTCTGAGAGGCCTCAGGAGAGGAGACATGATCGTTGAGGAGGATTGGACTAGATGATCTTTCGAGGTCCCTTCCAATCCCTAATGATTCTATGATTCTGTGGACTAGTGCAATTGTTAATCAACTGCAAAGATGGCAGTTGCCTGATAGCTGTGCGGTGAAGATGTGTACTGTGACTTCTCACTGATCATTGAGATGCTTCAAGAAAACCCCCATTAGGCTTTTGACCCTCTTTGGGAATACAGTTTGATTCAAAGGGGGCAGGAGTCATGGTTGGAGAGGGATTTCTTTATTAGGAATGGATCCATAATAAAGCTTCTTACCCAGTGAATACATAAGCTTTCTAATGTGGTCTCTGGAGTGTCTCAAGCATTTATTTCAAGTAGTAATGTATTCCAGAAATTACATCCCTTCCCCTAGAGTGGTTGCATGCTTCCTTTTGGGTAGCAGGGTCATTTCAAAGGATTTTTAAAGCATCCTGTGGATGATAACGTATTTCTCAGACTTTATGGTTTAAAATACTAGGACTTGGGTAGTTGTTAGCTGGAGTCTTATACTTGAGAATAAATGCAAGAAGAAACTTGCCTGGTCTCAGGCCATCCAAACTGACTGTTTGAGTTGGGTGCATTCCGCTGGGTTGTTCTGTAATGGGAGCAACTGTATAAAAGAACATTATCAGCATGTGCACAAGCATGTGCCACCTGGAGCACAAGACCTCTTCTGTTTATGTTGATGGTTTTGGAGAGACTGCCAGACTGAGTCACTGATGTGGCAATAATGTTTTATAACACTGCAAGGTAGTTGTTCCATTGACAATTTTCAAAAACAAAGCCTAGGTAGGTTGGTATGTGCTGCCAGGTAGTGTCTGCCTACACAGCAGAAGCAGCGGTGCTGCTCTAGTAGCAGCACTGTGGTTTGGGGGAAAACTCATGACTTTTGGAATATTTAATGGCATGATAGTTGGCACTTATGACTAAATCAAAGATTTTCCATTGTGGGAGATATGGTTGACTGGGTACATTAGTGATTTTCATTGATCCTTATGCAAAAAGCAGTTTTTGCCCGCTCAGCATCAGAAAGGCCTCCCAGCAAAGAACAGCTCTTCCTACTACTTGTGCAGCTTTCCACAAAGAGCTAGAAAAAATGCTAGCTGTTGCTCTTCCTCCTTCCTTTGCTGAGAGGGAAATCTCAGTAATATTTTGCAGGCTTCCAAAAAGTGTCTTTTTGACTCCTGCTAAAAGATTCAGTGAATGTCAGGTGAAAAATCGAACTCCAAAAGAATTCTTCTCAGTTCTTCGCTCTATCCAATCTCCATGGCTATAGCAGTTTCTTGGATGATGTCTTTCTCTTCATAGATGGGGGCAGGAGAAATAAAAAGGTCGGGGGCATGATGACGGTTGTAGTCAGTACAGGTGGTATTACACTTGATTAAATTAGTGGCACTAATTAGTGGCACTTCTGGGCAAAGAATCAACTGATGTGGTGTAGCTTGGTTTAGCAATAACTTGTTTCCCAGATGATGGCATTCTGAGTTGCTCGGGCTCCCTTCGCTCTGCCGTACAGCTTCCAGCCAGCAGATCCCTTCCTAAGGGTTGTTTCGTTGTCATAATTTGCACGTGACCCTCTTTGACCTCATTTGCATCAACTTCATGTTTCTGTTGTCAAATCAGGGTGCCAAAGGTAATCTCTCCTACAAGCTAACCGAAGCTGAGTCCTTTGTGCAATTTGAACCTGGATAGAGAGTCCTAATTTGTTCCCCCCCCCCCCTTCTCGTTCAAGAGGAGTTCAGGCAGAATCAGTCGGGAGACAGATTTGTGTGCACTTGGCAAAGGTTTATAGTTCACAGAACTCTTCAGTCTCGGTATTTGGGGTTCTCTTTTCAGCTCTAAAATAACCCAAACTCAAACAACCCAGAAATGCTGAAATAATAAAATTCTTTGTGTATTTTCCTCAAGAGGGGCTGCCAGATTGGAGAAGTTAAATTTGTGGTGCAAAACCAGCTTCTTTGCAGGCGTAACTTTGTCTTCAGTATTAAATTAAAAAATTGACTCTTGGACATGTTTGTAGGAAGGTAGGAAGGGAAATAGGCATTTACTTGCACAACTGACAACTCTGTAGACAGGGTCTTTTTTCCTCCAGCTTGCTAGTCAATTACTTGTGGAGTAGACTACTGTTGTCTGCAAGTTCGTGTAGTTGCACAGAAGACTGTCAGTGCAAGGCACAGTTTTGGTGAAGCTAGTCTGCTAATTAGGATCCATCATAAGGAACCTTTGGCAGCCTCCCTAAATTTCCTTTTCTCTCATCAGCCCAGAGTTAACCACGCGGACACAGCATGGCCACCTCCTGCACAACAGGGAGGCTGATTTTAAAGTGTGTGGTTGCTTTCTGCGAGCAAAGGTCATCAAGAAAACATTGATTAATGTCTGAAACTTGAGTAAGGAGGGTTTTTTCGAAGGCAGAGAGTCCCTGCTACAAAAGGGGAAGGGCTGGAAGGGATTTTTGCAGCTCCCACAGCTGTCAAAGTGTGATAAAGTGTTCTGTAAATGCATGTGAGCTGATCCTGTAGCAACTTGCGAGAGATTTGTGGTGCAACTCCCTGAGGATAGACATAGTTCAGCTCCAGCCTCCTTTTGATTTATCCTTGTAATGAGAAACTGATCAGAAAGAATCCGGACTGCTCCATCTGAAGTCAAATGTCTCTTTTCAGGCTTACGCATTAAGAAGAAAACTAGCTTGTAGTGCCTGCGTGTAGAGCCACTGAATCATTTCAGTCCTTGAAGACACACAACAAATATTCCAGCTTGGGAATAGAGCACTCTTCAAAATACTCTGTGGAGGCTGGTGAGGGATGGGAGAGTCCAGTGCAGAGCCACAAAGATGATGAAGGGAGTGGAACATTTCCCTTGTGAGGCAAGGCTGAGGGAGCTGGGTCTCTTTAGCTTGGAAAAAAGGAGACTGAGGGGTGATTTCATTAATGTTTCTAAATATGTGAGGGGTGAGTATTAGGAGGATGGAGCCAGGCTCTTCTCAGTGTCCTAATTATAGGACAAGGGGCAGTGGGTGTTACCTGGAACACAGGAGATTCCACGTAAATATGAGAAAGAACCTATTCATGGTGAGGGTGGCAGAGCACTGGAAGGGGCTGCCGAGGGACATTGTGGAGACTCCTTCTCTGGAGATGTTTAAAACCTGTATGGACATGTTCCTGTGTGACTTGGTCTAGGTGATCTTGCTGTGATGAGGAGTTTGTACTAGATGATCTTTGGAGGTCCCTTCCAATCCCTAATGTTCTGTGATCTGGAAAATGCCAAGTGTTTGTGTGCAGAAGCTGTGGCTGTGCACTGTGAGACAAGCTATCAGGCTTGCTGCTGTCCTGCTGGGGATGCAGCTCCATCTTGTTCTTGCACAATCCAGCTGTTAGTGCTTCAGGTTGGCTTCAGAGGCAGTATCTAAGCTAGTGAAGTGTTGTCTGGTGGTTTCTGCAAAGTGTAAATATGAAGGTGTCAGTCTTAAAACACATAAAATCAGTAGAGCATTGGTGATAATGAATAACATAGCCTTTGTGTGATCTTATCAGCTGCTTGACTCACTTGGATTAATGCTCTAGAGAGCTGTGACTGTTATAAATGAAATGCTGCAATGCCTGTGCAGCTAAGAGGAGAAGGAAAAAGGTTTTGAGCTTGTGTAGCAAAGTGATCCTCCTTGTGCCTGGAATGACAGACACTGTGTGAGTGTTCACATAAAACTGTAGTACAGCTCCTCATTCAGTCCTGGGACAAGTCCAGATTGCTGCAGATCAAACTCTCCTGCCATTTCCAAACTCTTTGGTTTTGATCCACTTCCTTTTGTTTGAAAGAGATAAGACAGCTGCATTGTAATGTGCTGGATGGCTCAGAAGACTCTGCTTGGCCTTCAGCGTTTCCTGGGAAATGAATGTGAAGTTGTCTGGAGAGGCGACGCAGAAATGAGGAGGAAGGGAGAACACACAAATGAGATGGACAGCAAGAATTTATTTCATACAAGGCAATGTACCCAGTTGTTTTTTAACAGCCTCTTAGTTTTCCAGCTTGTCCTGTGTTCTCAGCCAGTTGCTGGGCAAGAAACAGCGTGTTATGCCAGCTGTGGCAGATATTTGCTGTGCACACACTTCTGTGTGTGTTGGCCAGCTGAGCAAAGCAGATGCCTTCAGTACATGTTTGACAGATCTTCTGTGTGGGTGTCTGCTTTACACAGCTGCTTGCTCACTTTCTTTTCACCACTCCTCACTTGCCTGTCCCCAGGAGAGGTTGCTTTTATTGAAGTCATGAGATGGCAAGTTCAGTGGAAGACATGGACTCATGAGAATGGGGAATACAAGAAGGAGCTCGTGGTGCAAGAAAGGATCATAGAATGGTTTAGATTGGAAAGGACCAGAGAACATCTAGTTCCACCCCCATGCCTTTCTGTAGCCTTGAAGTTAGGGCTATAAAGTGCCTGTAGATGGGCTGTGATGATTCACATCACGGACCTGTAATTGTTGTTTCCAGTCACATACAGGTCTTGTGCTGTGAGGAGCCCGCCGGCTTGCTCTGGTCACTTACAAAGGCAGATCAGGCACCTCCCAGTTGTGGAGATCCCAGAAAGATTTTTCTCTCTATTTCGTGGAATCATAGAGTCATTAGGGACTGGAAGGGACCTTGAAAGATCATCTAGTCCAATCCCCCTGCCACAGCAGCATCACCCAGACCATACAGTCAGTCAGAGTTAGAAGGGACCACGGGATCATCCAGTTCCAACTCCCCTGCCATGGGCAGGGACAGCCCACCCTAGATCAGGCTGGCCAGAGCCTCATCTAGCCCAGCCTTCCAGATATTCTCTCCTTTTGCTGTCTAGCATCTGGAGTTCTGTATTTTCTGCTGAGGGCAAGAACTGAAGTTTGCACACTGGGTAGGTTCTAGCAAAACAAAGCCACTACATGTGTTCTCTTTATCCTTAAGGATGTCATTTCTCAGTGTTACCCATCCATTCCTCCTGACACTGGGGATGGTACACAACTGCCTGTGTGTGAGCGTTGAGTATATTCTTGGGTGTCTTCCAGAAAGTCACTTGAGATGAATCATAGAATCATAAAGGTTGGAAGAAACCTACAAGATCATAAAGTCCAATTGTCAGCCCAATGCCACCGTGCCCACTAAAATCATGTTCCCTAGTGCCACATCTACACACTTTTTGAACATCTCCAGGGATGGCAACTCCCACCACCTTCTTGGGCAGCTTGTTCCAATATCTGATCACTCAGGGAAGAATGTTTTCCTAATATCTATTCTAAAAATTGAAGCTGTTTCCTGTTATCCTATTGTTAGTGGCCTGGGGCAAGTGACCAACCCCATGTCTCTGCAGCTTCCTTTCAGGTAGCTGTAAAGAGCAGTAAGGTCTTCCCTCAACCTCCCTTTCTCCAGCCTAAACAACCTCACTTCCCTCAGCTGCTCCTCATAAGACCTGTCCTCCAGGCCCTTCATTAGCTTTGTTGCCCTTCTTGGGATGCGCTGGAGCATCTCCATGTCCTTGTAGAGATGCTGCCTGTCAGCAGTAACTGAGCCATACTTGCATCTCTGGGGATCTTTTTTAAGTAGGGCTTGTCTAAGACCAGAACCAAGCCAGGCAATGTGGAATTCCAGTCAGCCTTCTGTTTCTGAGCCATAGTTCTGTGCAAAAAGGAGGAACAAAGAGCATTGTTATACATCATTGCACTTCACCTTTATTTTAATAGTTTCATTCTGTGAAATGATTAATGGTTATGCATCCTAAACAGAAATCAGTCTGGCTTCCTGCCCTGGAGTTTAATAGGAATCTAATGGTGTGTGGAAAATAAATGTATCTGGTCCTGGTGGTCACTCCAAGCACTTATTTACCAGAATGTATGTAGTGGGAACCCTGCTATGAATGGTGAGGCTGGCCATGCTTTCAGCAAAAGACATGCAGATGAAGCCTCCTTGTTTCTGGATCCTCAGAACAAGCTTTTGAGAACAAATTAATCTCTTCCCAGCCCTGCTGAGTTGGTCTGAAGAACCACAGTCAGGCAAAGAACTTCCTAACAGATGAAGTGTTTAAGTTCCTCAAGAGCTGATTATTAAACAGGAGCTGTGGAGAGTTTACTTTGGCTTTTTCAGCTTTATCTTGGCTTTTTGTGAGATGAGGTGATTGGGCTTTCTTGGCTTTCTGCTCTGTATTTCTGAGGCTGTTCTATATATAAATGGGCTGATGTCCTCTCTGTCGTTTGTCAGCCATCATGGATCTGATTAGGCTCTTCATGCTACTTCTGCTCTACTAATCACTTCACTCCGTAGTAAAGTAGTCTGAAACCTCATTTTTTGAAGTGTGGAGAAACAGAACTTGATGCCTAAAAATAAAGTTGGATACATATTGAGTCTAATTTTAGAAGATTTGAGTAGTTTTTGGGTTTGGGGGTTTTTTTAATGCAATTCTTCACAAATCTTCGATAGTGCTCGCTGGTGCTTTCAAGTTCTTCCAGCTAGAATAAAAATAAAGCAGTGGGTGAACCTTGAGACTTGCAACTGAGATGCTCTCTAAGCAGCAGGCTTAGTGGTTGCCAAGTATGAACTGTCTGCGTTAGTGTTTGAAGTCTACATCCTCATTGTCACCAGTAGTAAAAGGCCCATGTGGTAGGGTGTGTGTTGAGTTTTCAATTCAGTGGCTGTCACTCCATTGGTCATAAGAGTTATGGGGTGGAACAGTCTGGAAAAGGTAGGTGTAAAACCAATTTGGGATTGAAAATAAAAGGCAATTTACTTAGCAGCATGGGGATAGTAATGAAACATATAAATCATAGAATCATTAGGGATTGGAAGGGACCTCGAAAGATCATCTCGTCCAATCCCCCTGCCACAGCAGGATCACCTAGACCAAGTCACAGAGGAACATTGCCAGGTGGGTTTTAAATGTCTCCTCCAGAGAAGGAGACTCCACAATCCCCCTGGTTGATGTGATGAAGGGACCTCTTGTATTATGAGGAACTCTTTTATTCAGTCTGTTAGATATTGAATTTTCTAGAGACTTGAGGGTTCTGAAACTCTGCTTGAGCAACAGCTGCTGGGCAGACACGGCTCTCAATCTATGTTCAGAGAAAGCCTGTGAAAGTGCTGGGTAAAGCTGGGGTGGCAATACTTGACAATTCTTGTAAATGAATCTGTGGAAGAACACTTTTACCTTGTGTGTGTGTGTGACCATCCAACACACCCTTGTAGAGACATGATGATGTCTGCAATCATATTTATATGCAGCTATGAAGATAAATAATGTGAAGTGGACACTTGTGGTGTAATATCTTGAGAAGATGATTGTGATGTCTTCAGGAAGCTCTTCAGCATCTCAACTTGCAGGTGCATCTCTTCCTTCCCTGCTGAATGTAGGACCTCTCTACAGACCAATCATTTAGAGAGTGTTCCTTCTGATAGGAGTTTCATCTGTGATCTTGTCACCACTTGGATCATTGCTCTTGTGCATTTGAATTTCTAATTGTGTTGCATATGATTATGGGGTAAAACACACTGAAGATGTCTTGTGCACTGCAGTTTTGATGGATGCATGGGAGTTTTAGAGTTGGAAACAAGTGTGACTGTGCTGTTAGCAGGTGGAACTCCTTACTCAGTCATCAATTTTCCTAACTGATTTCATGCCTTAACATTTGGATTTGGCAGCTGTTACAGCTGCAGGTCCTTTCTTCCCCTCTCCCCCCACCAAGTATGATAAATGGAAATCCTGAAAAAACCCCAACAACTTAGAACACAAATAAAAAGCAATGAGTTACTGCTTCCTCCATCAAATAAGTCCGCTTAGAATCTTCTGAATTCTGAAGCTGATGCATCCTAACTAGAAAGCAAATAAAGGTGTTTTTTAAATATCCTTCCACAGTACATAAATACTCTTCCAACTATTTGTATGGTGGTTTTGAGGTTAAAACTGTCAGGTATCCCATGAACTGGGTAAACTTGTATTCTAAGAAGAAAAAATGACAGCTCTTTTACTGCAGACTTCTTGACTCTGAAATAAGACATTCAGACATTTAGGGGTGGAACCATAGTTTCTGAGTGGCAAGTGTGCATCCCTCAGGTTTTATTGAGGTGGGACTATTTGTGGTGTTTGTACACACTGGAAAATGCTTAACTGCTTGGAAACCTACAGCAGGCAATTGCTGCAGCTATATGTTAGGACTCCTGGAAAGGTTGCCTGGAGATGACTCTGCTTTGTTTCTGTGAAATACTCATTGCTATCAACATCTGTTACAGCTGCATGACCTCAATCTGATCTTACTTTCTGGCTTTCAGGTGCAAAGAAGCCCAAGTAAGATAGGAACACTGCCTGTTTGTTACTTGTGCCCAAGTCTTATCAGCATTCAGATATTTGACATTGGAAATAAGCCTTGTATGTCTTAAAACCTGTTTTTCACCTTCATGTCTCTCAGGTATACTCGCTGTAATACCAGGATGCTGTTACATGACAGGTGTCTGCTGTTATCTAACGTGTCTCTTTGAAGTGTTGCCTTAAAGTCACCCTCCTGTGTGCCTATTTTTCTGCTTAAGCCAGGGACTGATTTGCAGAAGTGACGAGTAATTCTTTCTTTTTTTTTATTTTTAACTCAAAAGACTCTTGATTGTACTTAAAAATTCCCGACCTGTCAATGCAACAGTTTATAATGGGCTTTGGTTTGTGTCCCCATAATTAACTGGATTTGAAAGTAAGACTTGTGCTGCTGAGCCTGACAATTTCCTTGCAAGAATCACTGTCTGCTGTGGTCAGCCTCAGAGCAGCCATCATCTCAATAAACTCTGCTAAGAATCACCATGAAGCTGCTACTAGTGTAAACTAAAACAGTTCCTCAGATGTTTCATTCTTGGTGAGCAGCTCGACGTTCTTTAATTCCAAGACTGGTGTTTACATGTGATGCATCTTTAAACCAGTCAGAGAGCCCGAACAAGGGCTGTGATAAACACAAGGACCTTGATGTAAAATGGGTCTAATGGACTTCCTTGCTTGGGGAGAGGGAACGTGTAGAATAAATTAGATCACAGGTCAGATTTGTCCCACCACACAGAGGCTTGGTGAGTGGGATTTGTCTTGCCTTCCTAGATACGATGCTGGGAAGCAGAGAGTACAGATGTGTTATGATTGTCATACTTCCTCGGCAGCTCTGCAAAACAAGTTTCAGCCATCACTCCAATGAGAACAGGACATCCAGACATGACCAGGAACAAATTCCTCTTGTAGATAATTCCCAGATAGACTAAACTCCCCCAGGGGAGGGAGAGTTGATGGGTGGGAGGAATGAAATTCACTCCTTGGGGGATGTTATTTTTTTCGATTTCCGTTAATAATTACATGTTCACTTCTAACTCACATCAACAAAGTGACTTTTAGTTGCAGAGAAAACTATTTAGTAATCTGGGCTATAGCAGGTAAATAACAGCTTCGACTATAGAATGAATACATTGTGGATAAATTGAGTTTTAAGTTCATTACTCTACACAAAACTTAACGTTTTATGACAGAACAACTTGCATACTTATTTCTAAAACATAAAGTTATGTGAAGCCTTATCTTGTTTTGGTTGCAGTGCCAAAACACAGGATCCACATTACAGGAACTGCCATATTTAAGTAGAAGCAGATCTAGGGCTTTTACTAAGTGCTAGACATTGGGGCTGCTTAGCCATTCCCCTTAATATGTAGGTGCCCATGTCAGATGTGCTAGTAGTACCAGTACGATGAAGGTGCTGCCAGAATACGAACCAGTGTGGGCTTTGATGTTTTTTTTAATAGTGAACTTACATTTCATAAAACCTGGAAATACTTGTGATGGTGTTGGTAGGATATGAGGGTGCACTGTCAGCAAGTTTGCTGATTACACAAAGCTGGGTGGTGTCCAGCATAGAGTGATGAGGATGATGAAGGAAGTGGAGCACTTCTCTTATGAGGAAAGGCTGAGGGAGTTGGGTCTTTAGCTTGGAGAAGACTGAGGGGTGACATCATTAATGTCTATAAATATGTGAAGGGTGGGTGTCAGGAGGATGGAGCCAGGCTCTGCTCAGTGTCATCTATGATAGGACAGTGTCTAATGATAGGACAAGGGGCAGTGGGTGTGAGCTGGAACACAGGAAGTTCCATGTAAATATCAGAAGGAACTTCTTCCCAGTGAGGGTGACGGAGCACTGGAAGGGGCTGCCCAGGGAGGTTGTGGAGTCTCCTTCACTGGAGATGTTTAAGACCCAAATGTATGTGTTCCTGTGTGACTTGGCCTAGGTGATCCTGCTGTGTCAGGGGGATTGGACTAGATGATCTTTCGAGGTCCCTTCCAATCCCTGATGATTCTATCTTTCTATGATAAAGCCTGTGCTGTACTTCCTGTATGTGTTGTCAGCAGTTGCTGCGATCTGCCTGTTCTTTTTACTTAGGTAGACTAAAGCAAATTGCAAAAGCTGGTTCCTAAAATCTTTGTGCCATCAGGCAGTGATGTCCCAGGGATAATGAACTGAGAAAAGCAAGGTTTGCAGTACTGAAACAAGCAGTATCTGTGAGTAGCAATTAGTGAAGCACTGCAAAAGTTGCTTTACCTGAGGTGTATGAAAGTGTTGCCTCAAAAACCAAACTCCTCCTGCACATTCAGGGTAGGTGAGAAGAAGTGATTTCTGATGTTTCTGTTTTTGTCCTTACACAGTAACTGAGTGTTTTCATGTTTCCTTTCCCCCTGCAGTTTTGGAGAACCTAGATTCATAACCAAAGCAAAACACTCGCTCACAAGCTCTTTTGGAATATATGCAAACAGTCTCATGGGTCTCTATCAAATCCTTACATTATTCATCATGTTTGTCTGTGTGGATCCAAGAATCTTTCCTTATGAAGCTCTTCCTCTGAAAGGACTTGACTGTCTCTTTTCTTCAGTGACTTACTTGACTTGGAGCTTTCTGGGAAGGCATTTCCTTTTCTGTTGCCCCTGGGTTTTGTGGGTTGGCCTTTCATTATTATTAACAGTAAGCCTGTAGCTCTTTTGGAATTCCTCTGTATGGAAAAACTCAAACAATGATGCACTTAATTACTTTGAGCTGTTGCATCCGAAACACTTGGCCGTTCAGCGCTGTCTGTATGGAATTACTTCTGAACACCATGACTATCTAAGTGTACTTAATTATTTTCACAGCTAACATGAGCAGCTGATGAAATCTTCTTAACAGTTACTGATGGGGAAGATTAGACCTTCATGACTCCCAAAGAGAGCAGCACTTTGTGTTTTGTGGCACACTAGCTCTGCCTCCAGGCACAGTATTCATTCTTCTTCCATCTCCATCAGGCAAAGTGGTGATTCCAGAGTCATGTGCTGGATGGAGAAGGCTACTGAGGTGGAACCCTGCCTGGCACCTGGTTTTGAAGCAGTTGGGGATTCAGCACCTGGGTCAATACGGCTTTGGAATGGTTTTGTGCTGCGTTCACGCTGGAGTTGTTTGCTGCTTCTTATCTAGGAAAAGTTAACTGTACTACTGGTTCCTTGGGCGTTTGCAGGAGAATGCAGTTGCCTGTGTGAACTGGGAGATTACAGGACGAGCTGGAACTTGTGCAGGTGTGTATTTCCAAAGTACTAGAACACTAATGAACTTTACTTGGCAAGGGTGGAGAAGCTGTTGAAAGGCTATTAGGTTGCAGTCCTTTTTTTTTTCCTCCACTTTTATCTTTTGCAGTTGCTTAGTGAATGCTATTTTGAGAGAAGGAGTATTGAAACCAGGAGTAACTTTTGATTTTGTATCTCTGCCCCAGTGTTGCTTGCTACTTGTTTCAGTACCCACCTTTCTGTAAGCAGAGCCTCTTTTAAGGGAAGTTTGTAGCCTGAAAATTCCCAATACACAGTCAGGAGTTTCTGGGAAAACATCAAACAGGAAGATTTAACTCTTTGGTTACTTACAGCTTCATTAAGAGGGCTATACATTATTGCCATGCCTGGCTTTTTCTGGAGCAAATACATAGATGCCTGCTGGATCTCTTAGATTGAACAAAGTCTGCAGTTTTCCCTTTTCTCAGACTGAGTGGATTTGTTGACCAAGTACCATCTTCTCCTTCAGTGACAGACGACGGAAGTGGTTCTTCTAAGAAGTTACAGAGGTGGTGGCATCCATGGAAATCACGTGCAGGTGGTTTTCAGTCAGATCTGGGCTGATACTCACTTAGGTAGTCATCATGGTCTGCCATGTAGGAGCCCTGAAATCTTGATTTCTTGACTAAGGAAATACAGCTTTCCAAGGTGTGTGTTCGTTTCATAGTGAAACAACATGTTAGTTCCAATTTTTAAATTCAAATCTGGAGAGCTTCTGTCTAAATCTGCTAAATTAAAACACTCTGCTGCTCTCTTAAACGTGGCGCATGGAGCACTTGCACTTTAAATCTGCTAAAATGAAGTTCATTATCTTCTGATCAGTGTTTGTGAAGTGGATAGTGACCATACATGGGAAAAGTACTTGAATGAGCTCTCCAACTGCAGCTTTTTGTTTTTCCTAAAAGGAAATGAATGCAGAGAATGTATTAATTGTTTGGGACTGTCCACGTGACAGCCTTATCTTCAAGGCAAGCCTCTTTTAAAAATAGGTTATGTGTTAAATACGATGGACTTCTTAAAAATAATGTCTTTCAGTAAACCTCTTACTCGAAAATGCAGTGGCAAATTAAATTAAACATGCAGAGTTTGTAGGGCCAGATGCTAGTTGAGATCTGAGTTTATGCTGCTATAGCTTGGAAAACACTGAGCAGTTGGGTAGTTCAGGATTAACTGATTTTGTTAGCAAGCTGTACTGTGCTAAATCTTTCACAGGGAACTGTGTACTCGACCTTGACCCAAAGTTCAGAGTATTTGCACGCGCTCAGAATATATCACTGGTAGGTGAATTGAGACTTGCTGTCCTACATACTCAAAGGATCATCACTAGAGCTCCATGCTGACACGTTTATGGGTTGTTCAAGCAGAGTGAGTACGAAAAGAAGTGGAAAAGCTTCAGTCTGACTGGCCTAAGTGTAGGGGTGAACTACTGACTGCAAGAACCTTCCTTGTTTAAGTCACTGCTCCTGTTGGGCTCTGCTGTCACTGCCACCAGTGAAGTTCTGTGATACACCACTGTGCAGTTCTTGCATGCAAGGATGAAAAAAGGCATCTCCTATCTGCTCAGGCATCCAGACAATCTTGTAACTCTTGCACGTTCTTTCCTGCTCAGTAACCTGATCTACCTTCTGTCATTATACTGCTTATTTAAATGTAGGTGTTTGGCAAAGCAGTAGAGCACACAATGTGTTAGGTGATCCATGACTCTCCGGTGGCCAATTAGGTGATGTGGTGGGTTCCCTAAGGGTAAACTGTGCAGCTGTAGTAGACCTTTTTCTACTTGTTGGCTGTGCTCAGTTGGTAGAGCATGGGACTCTGAATGCCTGGGGTCATGGGTTTGAGCTCCCTGTGTGGGACAGCATATCTTGAGACAGTACTGTAGGCTGACCCTGCTCCAGCAGGGGACGTTGGACTTAGATGATCTTTTGAGGTCCCTTCCAACCTGCAGCATTCTGAGATTCTGTAAATATAACAAGTAATTACAGAATCACAGAATCATTAGGGATTGGAAAGGACCTCGAAAGATCATCCAGTCCAGTCCCCCTGCCACAGCAGGATCACCTAGATCAAGTCAGAATCCTTGAGTTGATCTTAAGTACAATTCACCTTGAGAATTGAATTTTATTCTCTGTTTAACTTGCCTGTTAAAAATCGCGCTTTATTCTGGTTTAGTGGTAATGTTCATCCATGTCTTCACCAGGAGTATGTGATCACCACAATCTTAAGATGTGAGGTTGAATGTCAAAATAAGGTGCATTGATGTGTGTAGTAGCTCTTAGAAACATAACTAATTCAGTCCTGCCCAGTAAGCTGGAAAAAAACTAGAGGTCAGGCAAATAGGAGGAAGGCTCTGGTGCCTGAAAGCAAAACTTTACTGCATGCAATACTTTAATGGGTGTTTGGCTTGTTCCTCTTGTGCTTGTTTCTGTAAGCTGTGGCTATACTCGTGAACCTTGTACAGACCAGCAGAGAAACAGAAGCATTAGCTGCCAGGGATGACAGTCAGCTTGAAGCTCCTAAATGCTGCTTGCACTGGGTCTTTCTTTGCCAGGTCCCATTTCAGCTTTCCTGCTGTGGGGCTTGTGTTGTGTTAGCCCAGACTTGCAGCAGAATGAATCGGGGTTGATGGCAGATGGCCGTTACGACGTGCTGAGAACCTGATTTTGTGTTTTCTAGACTGTATTTTTGTAAGTACACTGAGTGCAGGTGGGTTATGGACTTGTTTAGGATTCCAGCTGTTAGTTTTTTCCCTTAGTGGTAGCATTTCTTTTGGCTACAAATCCTCCTAATTTCTCCAAAATAGAAAGTGGTTGGCATTCGTTTGGCACTGAGTCAGCCGATAAAGATGAATTCTTCTGTTCTACCTTCTAAATATCTCTAGCACAAACAAAGTCAACAAATTGTGTGCCTGCAGGAATTTAATCACTCTGAGCTAGGGCTGTATGTCTTAATTGCAGAATGGTGGAAACTATGGAGCCCTGCCACCAGAATGTGAAGCAGCAGGCTGCTGTAGATTTAGAAGTATGAAATAACCAGCTGAATAGACGATGGCAGAGCGGTGGGTGTGGTCTGTCTTGACTTCAGTAAAGCATTTGACGTGGTCTCCCAGAGCATCCTCGCAGCCAAACTGAGGCAGTGTGGTCTTAGATGATCAGGAAGTGAGGTGGATAATGAACTGGCTGCAGGATAGAAGCCAGAGAGTAGTGGTCAATGGGACAGAGTCAAGTTGGAAGCCTGTGTCTAGTGGAGCCCCCCAAGGATCGGTACTGGGACCAGTACTCTTCAATCTATTCACTAATGATTTGGTAGAGGGATTGGAGAGCAACTGTCAGCAAGTTTGCTGATGACACAAAGCTGGGAGGAGTGGCTGAGGGGTAACCTCATTATTGTTTATAAATATGTGAAGTGTGGGTGACAGGAGAATGGAGCCAGGCTCTTCTCAGTAGCATCTAGTGATAGGACAAGGGGCAATGAGTGTAAACTGGAACATAGGAGGTTCCACATCAATATGAGGAGGAACTTCATCAAGAAGACTTAGAGTGATGGAGCTCTGGAATAGGCTGCCCAGGGGAGTTGTGGAGTTTTTGTTTAAAACCCACCTGGATGTGTTT
Organism: Rhinopomastus cyanomelas; assembly: GCA_013400115.1. Classification (NCBI taxonomy): domain Eukaryota; kingdom Metazoa; phylum Chordata; class Aves; order Bucerotiformes; family Rhinopomastidae; genus Rhinopomastus; species Rhinopomastus cyanomelas. Next base: position 431,677 of record VXBP01010395.1, read on the forward strand.
CTGTGCAGCTTGATCTAGGTGATCCTTCTGTGGATTGGACTAGATAATTTTTCAAGGTCCCTTCCAATCCCTCGTGTTCTGTGATTCTGTGTTTCTGTGAAAACTCTGGATGATCAGTGCTGTACTAAGTGGATGGCAGTAAAAGCATTTAGAGCAGTTAAACCGTGTCTTGTGTTTTTATCCTTCTCCCACCCTTCTTTCTGGCTGAGGGTGGCTGTTGATGTCTGCACTTTGGCTGACATTTGGATGTGTTTTGTGTAAGATAAGAACTTGTACCTCAGTGCAGAATGCCCGATACCTAGCAGGATGTGATGTTTGGCTTATTTTGTCTACATTCGTGTTTCTCCTACGTGGCTGGCTTCCTATACCTTGTGGATGTGCAGATGGATGCAAACTGAAAGCAGAGTTATGTTCAGTTACTCCTGTCTTCTTTCTTTCATTTTATGCTTTGTGTTGGTTTCTAATTGATAAATGTCAAACTGTGAGTAATTAGCAAAGCACAGGATGTTCATTTCTGTAGGGTATCCTGTTTCTCTTTTGTTAGTTTTTTAACTCTACATAGCTAGATCGTGGCTGGGACTTGTTATTCAAATCCAAGGCAGCACGGGTGCTTCCAGCCCGAGCTCAGGAAATACTTGGCTTTTGAAGCATAACGGTTGCTGCGTGGAGCCCTGGCTGTGCGGCGATAGCATGAACAGAGCCTGAGGAAATGCTGCGACAGCACTGCCAGCCCTGTGTGAGAGAGGGCTCTTTCTGCACCCACTTATCCCAGGAACCCGTTCCTGAATGCTCATGTTGGTGACTCTGTAGTAGGTGACAGTTCTGCTTGGACATGCCTGTGCTTCTGAACTGGACCCTGCACCAGAAGGTACTGACTGCGCCGAGCACATGCACGTGAAATTCATTCATCTATCTCTCGTCTCTGTTTCTTCATCGCAGCTTGTGTGGTGGTGGAGTGAGAGGTACTGAGCTTCTTCCTTGCTTTGAAAATTGACTGCCTTGCTGTCATTTCCAGCCGGATTGTTTGGCATGTTTGTTAGATCAGTACTTCACAGCCATGCTAATTTTTGTAAGCCTTACGGTATGAAGAAGGGCTTTTCTTTGTTAATAAATCCCAGGCTGAAATTTCCATGTGGAAGCTCCAAACAAGCTAACGAGTTGCAGCCTCTGTGCGCAGCGAAATGCAGTCCAACTGTGGGAATCATGACACACACCAAGTTAATTTTGTTCATCTTTGCAGTAGCTATCCATAGCTTTTGCTTGCTAGGTGTGGGTTAAAACAGAAAGCAGGGCTTGGCAATTGCTGTGGGATGCATTTCCATGTTGTCCCTCTGGCAAAAAGGGGAGCTCCACCTTTGTTCAAGGTTGTAAATGCAAAGGGAGCGCGTGCATTTATTTATTTATTTATCTAACCCTTCGACTCCTGTCGCTGTTATTCAAGGAAGTGGAGATACCCTGCCTGTGCTAGAGCTGGGACAAACTGTTCTAGTGTGATCTGTGAGCGTGTGTGATTTATGAGGCCTGATAGCCTCTCAGTTTTGCAACTACAGGATATTAGTGACAAACACAATGTTTGTTATAACTGATGTTCTTTTTTGGGGGGGGATTTAAGGCAGAGTTCACAAACTTGGAATTAATGTTAACAAAAAATTGCTTGTGTGACGTGAGAAGACCTGTGAAAAAAAGTTACTTGTTGATATTTTCCTGCAGCCCTCTCTGTGGTTTTAATCTTCACCTAGGTTTTAATTGAGTCAGATGAACATGAACTTGCATTAGTTACCTCAGTTAAACTGATGTTTCGTAAATATGTTTCTGAGTTGAGCACCGTTAAGTTTTTTGATGTATACTGGAGTAGCTCTTGGTGGGGTTATCCACGAGCACTTTGCTCTGGCAGGGGGGTTGGACTCGATGATTTCTTGGGTCCCTTCCAACCTCTAACATCCTATGATCCTATGCACAGTGTAATGCTTGTGCTCTCTGCGTTACGTATTGATGCTATTGTAGGTCTAGTCACGGGGGACAGAACTGGCTGGATCCCATGAACTGAAGAGCTCGAATTAGCAGACCCTAGAACGTTAATATTTTTGACTTCCAATCAAGGTTAAGTGCTGCAGTCTTACTCTGTGCCAACTGGCCAAGTGGATGATCTGCTAGTGAGACCACATCTGGAGTATTGTGTCCAGTTCTGGGCCCCTCAGTTCAAGAAGGACACAGAGCTGCTGGAGGGTGCCTAGCATAGGGCAACGAGGATGATGAAGGAAGTAGGACACCTCCCTTATGAGGAAAGTCTGAGGGAGCTGGGTCTCTTTAGCTTGAACAAGACTGAGGGGTGACCTTAATAATGTCTATAAATTTGTGAGGGGTGGGTGTCAGGAGGATGGAGCCAGGCTCTGCTCAGTGTAATCTAGTGATAGGACAGGGGGCAATGGGTGTGAGCTGGAACATAGGAGGTTCCACATAAATATCAGAAGGAACTTCTTCCCAATGAGGATGATGGAGCGCTGGAACGGGCTGCCCAGGGGAGTTCTGGAGCCTCCTTCTCTAGAGATGTTTAACACCTTCCCGGATGTGTTCCTCTGTGACTTGGTCTATGTGATCCTGCTGTGTCGGGGGATTGGACTAGATGATCTTTTGAGGGTGATGCTGAAGAACAGCGCAGTGACTCATTGAACCTTCTTGCTTTGCTCTAGTATTAACAGCTGGTAGTGTATCTCCAGGAAGATTCTCAATGGCCTTGTGGGTTTCAGGAATAAGTATCCTATTTTTCCCCTTTGTCTTCTTAATTGCATGAGAATGCTGCAGGGAAATACTGGAACTTGGAACCACATTAATGGTTCAAGAGTCTGCCTTAATATTACTAATTACTAGTTCTGAAAGTAGTTAAGCAATTTAATCCTGTTCATTCAGGGTTTTAAAATGTGCATTCTGCCTATTACCTTGCCTTAGCTTTGCCCTGCAATTTAAACATAAACAGAGCATAAGATTGTGTGCAAATCCAAAGAAATTACCCAATTCTGATGGTGAAACTTTTGTGACTGGGTGTTGTGTACAGAGGAGTGAAATGTCAACAACCAGTAACATATACACCAAAGAAATGTGTGAAAAGCCACGTTGGGATGGTTGTAATGCTGGACAGTTGTGTAACTCCTCCTGTATCTTGCATTTCAGTATGGATGCCAACTCTTGCTTAGACTCTGCTGGATCCCCTTTAGGTCAGGAGGATGGGGCCAGGCTCTTCTCAGTGTCCTGTAGTGATAGGACGAGGGGTTGTAAGCTAGAACATAGGATGTTCTGTATAAATATCAGAAGGAACTTCATCACAGTGAGGGTGATGGAGCACTTTAAGGGGCTGCCCAGGGGGGTTGTGGAGTCTCCTTCACTGGAGATGTTTAAGACCCTCCTGGATGTGTTCCTGTATGACTTGGTCTAGGTGATCCTGCTGGTGCAGGGAGATTGGACTTAGATGATCTTTCAAGATCCCTTCCAATCCCTAATGATTCTATGATTTATACGTGAAGCTGGTTTTTCACACCATACTTTATGGAGTGCCCATAAACTGACCATAATGGAACTGGTTTTGGCCTTAGAACCATAGATGTTTATGGAGGAGGTCTCAGAGAAGAGGAGACGAATGGATGGAGAACCCTATTGTGGTAGAGCTGGCAGTGTGTTGTTCCCAGCCTATCTGGACATTCCTTGGTGGGGGGAAGGGGATGTGTGTTAGGATGTGTCAGAATGTGTTAGGAGACCACTGGGTATGTTTAGAAAGACTTAAGCAATTCTTGTCCAGTCTGTTACCTGAGAAGTGATCATAAGTGGCAGAACCCAGTTATTGGTGTGGAAGTGATGGTATCCTTTTAAAAAAAACCAAATTAACTATTAGATAGCTGACATTTTTTATTCCAGTTGATTTCCTGTAGAATTTATGCATTTTGAACAGAACTATCACTTGTCACTATACTTTGAATAGAAGTACAAGTGAATTGTCTCCTAGCACACTCTGTATTTTGAAAAGGGAAATGTTAATCAGAAGGTTTAGAGTCTAGAGTTTCTTTACACAGAGACCACAGGAATAACAAGAAGACTGATCAGTGAAAAAGAGCTGCATCTTGGAGCTATATAAACTGAGAATTGGCTGTGATGGGCTGAGATGGCATGGCTGGGAGGAAGCACGCCTTGAGTGATCGTAAAGCATCCTCAGAGTGAGAATGAGTGAAGGTTAAATACACTCTAGTATCTGTCTCACATCAAGACTAACTTTTGGCCTCACAGAAAACTCAGGTGATGATGATGACATCTATAGAGATGAAAGCCAAACAGTCAGTAGATCTTGGGGTATTTGAACTTCATTTTGCAATAAATGAACTGGAAGCATATTTGAGTTGAATGCCCAAGGGATGAAGAGTGTGTAATGGGATATGGGGATTAAAATGGGGTGCTGTTCCACAGTGACTTGTGAAAGGATTGGTGTACAACATTACTGCCTCATTAGCAAGTTTCAACTGGTATCACATAACCAAGAGATACTCCAGGGAGCATGGATTATTTACCAAGATGTGACTTCAGCACTATCCTTTTTATGATAAAAAAATCTTTGAAATCAATGATCATATAGATATATGTATTGAGAAGCCATATTGAATACAAAAGCTATTGATTAGTATTGGATTAAGTATTAAGAGCCTATTTCTCTTGCAAAGAAGATAAGATATTCTGTCTTGATCTCGTTGTCAGTAGTAATGTGCCCAATGCTTGTAAAATGATGCCATTCATTATGCTTCCAGAGAAGACTGAGACCTGGTGAGGAAAGAAGGTTCTTTAAGCAGCAGTAGATAATGCCAGAAGAGCAACTAGGATCAGTCTGATCTGCAGCCAGTAGAGTTGGGCAAGTCCTGGTATAATGTAGTGAAGGCATAATGAAAAAGGAGGTTTCCTATAAGATATGTTGATATTGAAGGAGGATATCCTTTAAAGGTGGTTGGGGATGTAATGGAGGAAGGACCAGGTGGCCTTTAAAAGACTGGGTGATAGTGGGCTGAAATAAGAGTTTCTACTGGAGACATGCAGTTTAGCCTTACTGGGTAGAAATTGTAGTAGTACTGACCTCTGTCAGACAGATTTGGTTGTGCTTCTTCATTGCGTGATGACTGAGACAGCAGAGGAGTGTGACCTGGAAGTAATCGATGACACAGGATGGATGGGGTGGAACACAGGAGGTTCCACATAAATATGAGAAGGAACTTCATCGCAGTGAGGGTGACAGAGCACTGGAACAGGCTGCCCAGGGAGGTTGTGGAGTCTCCTTCTCTGGAGATGTTTAAGACCTGCCTGGATGGGTTCCTGTGTGACTTGGTCTGGGTGATCCTGCTGGTGCAGGGGGATTGGACTGGATGATCTTTCAAGTCCCTTCCGATCCCTAATGATTCTATGATTCTACGATTCACTGTTTGATGACTGAGACAGCAAAGGAGTGTGACCTGGAAGTCAGCTATAACACAGGATGGATGGGATGAGGTTTTTGTAGTAGGTAATAAACAAGAGCCAATGTAACTGTAGATGTTGCTTTCATAAAATTTCCATGTGCTTGCTGCACGTGTGTCAAAACCACCAGTTGAAACTGGTGGGGATTACTGGTTTTCTTTTCACACAACTGTCTGAAGAATGGACTACCTGGCTCTGCAAAATCAGAACAAAGACATGGTCCTGTGCGAAATACATCAGCAAGAGCTGCTGGTGTGTGAAGAGGACTACAGAAAAATAGGAGGCAATCTTGGAATAAAAACCAGGGAACGTTTCGTCAGTAGACCTTTTGGCAGTTTAAAACTTAATGCTTGGAAGAAGGTTCCAGTAAAACAAGAGTATTTGCTTTGCTTCCACGGCGTAAGTTGTTGGTGCAGAATTTAGAATTCACTGTTTTTTATATTGTCAAAAGTCTACTGAAGCAGTAACTTGTGTAATACGTTGACAAATATTTGGTGCATCACTGTGTTCTCTCTTATTTGTGGCTCCTAAGTAGACCTTTCCTGCTATCCCTTAGGTTCCTGATGTCATCAGCAGCATCAGACAAGTCTCCAAAGCAGCACTGAAAGAAGATGCCAAACCAAGTAAGGATAGTGAAGATGCCTTCTATGACTCTCAGAAGTTTGAGGTCTTATACTGTGGAAAGGTGACAGTGGCTCACAAGAAAGCTCCCTCTAGCCTGATTGACGATTGCATCGAGAAGTTTAGCCTTCATGAGCGCCAGCGCCTGAAACTGTTAAATGAGCAGCGGAATAACGAGTCAAGTTTGGACTTACCCCTGTATGAAGGAAATGTTCCAATTTCTCCATCAGATAACCCAAGTGAGGAGCTAGACAGCCCAAACAACGCTGCGGGGCATGGTGTGATGTTTACAGTTGGCAGCCAGACCAACCTGGCCAACCTGGCCAACGCTCGGAGCTCCTTTCCAGAGCGAATTTTGGAGGACTCCGGCTTCGATGAGCAGCAGGAGTTTCGCTCGCGGTGCAGCAGCGTCACTGCAGTTACGCAAAGAAAGGTTCATGACACAAACCTGAAAATACAGTCACGCAGAAGGCATGCAAGTGCACCTAGTCACGTTCAGCCCTCCGATTCTGAGAAGAACAGGACAATGTTGTTCCAGGTGTGTATTAAGACGAGTGATTTCATGTTGGTTTGGCACAGTACCTTCCCCTCAGTAGCCCCCCAGGGTCTCAGTGTTTTGAAGGTGAGGCAAACTTTGCAAGGAAATAGGGATGCAGTATGGTTGCATGCTTGTCGTAAATGGTTGTGCCTGTTCTTGAATGATTGGAGTACTAGGAGCTGAACTTTCTTGAGGAAGTCACTTCAACTCATGAGCTCAGAATAAGAACTACTTACAGAATAATTACTTACAGGAGCAGAGCAGGAGTGGAATTTCTATGGAAGTTACTGTATATTTAGTTCTGGTTTGTCTGTGTTGGTGAGATTTAGGGCTTAACAGGAAAAAAGTGAGTATTCTTTCAAAAAGAGAATCAATGAAGACTTTCACATGAACAAATCACCCCTTTTTTTTTTTTTAATGTAACTAAAAGGAAGCTAACAACTTCACATAAGGCTCTCACAGCCTTACACTTAATGATAATTTGTATTTATGTTCAGCTTGTCATTACCAGATGAGTATTCAAATGCCTCTACACTAAAGGCTTCCTTCAGACCTCATGGTCCTCTTTTCTCTTGCCTGAAGTGCTTTTGACACCTCTGGAGCTTGCATTGAGAAAACAAAAGGAGGTTTAAAGGACGTGACCCATAAAAGGAAAGATCTTTGGACCTTAAAATAACGGGAGGCTAAATGCCTTTGGTTTGTCTTTTAATTTGCTTTAAAAATCATTCTTCCCTTTTATACTCTTGGGGCAATGCTAACTGAAGTGAGAAAGCATTGCCCTTTAGAAAGCCACAGCTATCACTAGTAATGAAAAGCATTTAGCTGAAAAACTCCCTGAGGTCTATGGAATTAGCTCCATATGCTTGAGAAGCAGTTTGGGAAAGCTGAAAGATAACTTGCTGCAGAGCCTAATTTCTCATCTAGAACTACTGTAAAACCAGAAAGTATCACCTTAACATCAGTGTAGTTTCTCATCTCATCTGTGGATGACAAAGTTTAAAATAAATAAAAATTCTTGGGTTTTATTTCAGCTTTCATTTAGTCACGTCGTTTACTAAAGATTTGAGCATTGTCTGTCAAAACATGTGATCTTTGAACCAAACTGGGAAAGAAAAGGGAGGGAGGAAAAGAAAAGCCATCTTCTTTCCAAGTAGTTTTGCTGTTCAGCTGGGCACATTGTTTGGCACCCTTGTTCCTGCTAAGTGAGCTGAAGGTTCTCTGTGCAAACAAGAAAGCACTAGATCGTCATGTTTTTCCTTGCTGTTGATGTTGTGCTTCCAAGACAGTAATAAATTACTGGTTTTTTTTCTTTCCACTTCTCAGGTTGGAAGGTTTGAGGTTAACCTTATCAGTCCAGACACCAAATCTGTTGTGTTTGAAAAGAATTTTAAAGACATCTCCTCATGTTCTCAGGTAAGCATTAGTAAGAAGCAACAGGTAGATCATCAAGAGTAAGAACTTATTTGTTCTTGCTGGTCTATAAGCAGCAGACAAGAAAAGATTGAGAGATTTTAAGTGATTGTTACTAACTTATATACAAACCCTGCATGAAGTTTGTTGCTTAACTCATTTGGGGAACACAGCTGAAGAAATTGAATATTAAGCTATGATGCTTTTATGAACACTTGCAGCAGACTGGAAGGACTGATTTGCCTTTACATAAGAGCTGTTAATCAAAAAATATTATTCTAGTTTAAAGCAAACTTCCTGGCATGATCTAAACCTGTATCTCACCCACAAGTGCTGTAATACAGCTAATAACAGATGTGCTTTTGCATAACTGTGCTACCAATGCTAATACAAGTCAAGAACTGGACAGTACTTGCAACTCAAGTAGAGTCTTGAGTGACCAGCTAAAAGATTCAAGCCCTGAGATTGACTCTGCTGTTTAACTACAGCTTGTATTGCTTTTGGTAGAGAAAACAGCCAAGTGCAAATATAGAATGGGACAGTATAATTAAACAATGATGTCTTAATAGCTTTTTACTAACTACAGATCAAAGATTTTTCAAGCAGTGCTACCAAAACCAACCTTGCAGATGGTTTGAGTTATCTCAGACTTTGAGCTGAATATAAGTGATACTTCAGGTTTACTTCCTGGGCTCCTGCATTGCATATATGTGCTGCAAAGAGTCAAACAAACCAGTTCTAAGTGGGGAACCTTTCTTCTGATGAAGGTAAAGCATAGTGGAGACCAGCAAGACCATGGTGGACCTTCAAGGTCCAGCTTTCCTTCAGTAAAATAACAGTATTGTAAATATTTTTGGTAAATACTGCATGTGGGGCTTTGGACGTGGAGGTTTTCATTCCACCTCTTGGCTCTCATTGGAAGCAGAGCTTTTGTTGTTTGGCATGCTTGAATAACTCGGGCACTAACAGTACTTCAGGGTTTTTACTTAGATTTTTTTAAGATGCAAAATGGTTAATTTACAGAGGTTGGGGTTATATTTTTTTATGTTCAATGGAAATGAAACAATTTGCTCAAGACTAAGGATTTGGTTGCATAAACATCAACGGTCCTTCTTTCAAGAGGTCTGTGCTAGCCACAGGGCTTCTCTGTTACAGATTAATAGGGCAGTGATTTACTACACATTGTGACACAGCAGTTTAGGAATACTTATTCTTCTGACCTTTTCAAACAATGAAAGGCAGATGTTCTCTTCAGCTTGAATTCTGGAGTCTTTTACCCTGGCCTAATAAAAGCATTTTTTAATCTATGGCTGAAGTATGGTTGATCTGCTGCGTTCAGTTCATTATCCACACTCCATGTAACTGTCAAAGCAGCAAATGCACACAGAATCACAGAACATTAGGGATTGGAAGGGACCTTGAAAGATCATCCAGTCCAATCCCCCTGCCACAGCAAGGTCACCTAGACCAAGTCACACAGGAACACATCTGGGTGGGTCTTAAATGTNGCACGGCAGCGTAGAGGGGGACCAGAACCTCTCTGGACCTACTAACCGTGCCCCTTCTAATCCACCCCAGGATGCCATTGGCCTCTTTGGCCACAAAGGCACATTGCTGGCTCATGGTCATCCTGCTCTCCACCAGTAGCACAGATAGATGCAATGAAGGCGTTCAATATCTCTGCTTTCTCTGCATCCTCTGTCACCAGGGCATTAATGCAACTAACCGTAAACCTTTACGTGTGCTGTCTAAGGTCAGGTGCCAGACAGCTGTAGTTTCTTGCAGCTTTGCTGACCTTGAGGGAACACAGAACAACAAACCACTTTGCCCTTTTGACATGACAAGTCTGTTCATCCTCTTTAACGGTACCTTCACCAAACTTTTTTAATTGAGGGATGTACTGTGCTATTTATACTTCAATGGTGCAAGTGTCTTGGGCATCTCCTCCACAGATGTTCCTCTGTAGGGACTCAAAAGTCAAACAGCAGGAGACTCGCTGGGGCACTGTTTGCAGTGAGGTGACTGGCATCTCACTGAACCACCTTGCAAAACAGAGGGCAGCACTTCACTGCTACGCAGAGCAATTTACGTGTGTATCTGTTCTTGCTAATTCTATGCTTTTGAAGACTTCACTTGTCAAACCCAAATTCAATTAAGCCAGGATTAGTGTTGACTATGGCAGGATGGCTCTTCGTGCTGTTCCAGACGCCCTCTGCGTGTTTGTTAATATTCAAGTGGTGCAAGTGTAACTCCTGGAATTCTGTTGTAAATAACCGCAGCTTGTAGTGACAGTATGTTCAGTCTGTCACGTACTGCGTTACCAATTTTGTCCAGAGGTTTTTTGTAGTGACAAACAAGTTGTTTTGCCTTCCCTTCTCTTTTACAATATTAGGTGTTTTCTTTGGAGATGGATCCAAGCAACCGAGTTCTGCTTTCTGTTGCATTTGAACTTGAGGGATTAGGCTTTCTTCTGGAGAAAATCTACTATTGCCATACTAGGATGATACAAACATTGGCAAAAGCTTTAACAATAGTGAGTCATGTTCCATGAATTCAGACTGGGGATATAGTGCTGCTTAGGAAGCAGCTCTCTTTGATCTTCTCAGTGCCATTTATAGCAAGGCAGCATTCTCCATCAAGCATTTAGACTGGGATCTTGGTGGAAAACGTCAGTAGTAATGTATAGTAACTCTTGAAACTTCTGGTATGTGACTCTGGAGATTTATTTAAGAATTTGGTTAGAATTCTACAAGTCACCATTAATTCTTGTTGTCTAGTCTTAACTTGTACTACAGGAATCGGTGCTGGGACCGGTCCTGTTCAATCTATTCATTGATGACTTGGATGAGGGATTGGCATGCACTGTCAGCAAGTTTGCTGACGACACAAAGCTGGGTGGTGTCGCCGACACCCCTGCAGACTGTGCTGCCATTCAGCGAGATCTGGACAGGCTGGAGAGCTGGGCTGAGAAAAATCTAATGAGCTATAACAAGAGTAAGTGCAGAGTCTTACATCTGGGCAAGAACAAGCCTAGGTACCAGTATAAGCTGGGGACTGACCTGTTGGAGTGTAGTGTAGGGGAAAGGGTCTTGGGGGTCCTGGTGGACAGCAGGATGACTATGAGCCAGCAATGTGCTCTTGTGGCCAAGAAGGCCAACAGCATCCTGGGGTGGATTAGAAGAGGNTTCTTCACGGTGAGAGTGACGGAGCACTGGAACAGGCTGCCCAGGGGGGTTGTGGAGTCTCCTTCTCTGGAGATGTTCAAGACCCGACTGGACAGGTTCCTGTGTGACTTGGTTTAGGTGATCCTGCTGTTGCAGGCGGATTGGACTAGATGATCTTTCGAGGTCCCTTCCGATCCGTAATGATTCTATGATTCTATGAAAGCGAAGATCTGTTGTGACTTTGATGCTGCCACAGTGCTATGTTTTAGCTTGGGCTCATTACATCAAGTTCTCAGCACATAAACAATCCCAAATACAACCTAAGACTCCAGCTTTGCTTCCCTAAGGATCCATGGAAGACATTCAGGTCCGGGTCTATTACAGTACAGCTTCCATTTTGTTTGTGTGAAGAAATTTATGTAACTTTTAAGTGCAAAAACCATTTAGAAGATGATTACTGTAGTTGTACAATAGATTGGGACACGTGTATCACAGAATATCAGGGATTGGAAAGGACCTGAGGGGCCCAGAACTGGACTTGGAGGTTCTCAAATTTTTGTGTTGGCAGGTGTTGGATTCTGTTAACTATTTCTAGTACCGCTTTGGGAACGAAACCTGTTTAAAAACAGCCCATTAATACTTCTTTTAAAATTCTCTTTAGGGCATAAAACACGTTGATCACTTTGGTTTCATTTGCCGTGAGTCTGTTGAACCTGGGTTAAGCCAGTATGTCTGCTATGTGTTCCAGTGTGCAAGTGAGTCTCTGGTGAGTAGTTATTGACAAACCTAACTTTTCCACTGGTGGATGTCTGAGGGACTTCCTAAACTGTGGGAGTCTGTTATTCTGCTGTGTCAGCTTAGCCTCTTTCCAAGTGTGAGACCTAAGTTGTGCATATGAAAATACACAGTAGTGTCCTGGCTTAGAGTATTTTCTGCCAGTTTGTAAATGTCTGTGTGTTTTTCACATAAGGTCTTATCCTACTACTTAATAGAAATGATCCAGATGGACAAGTGAACGTCTCTGGGTTCTCTGTTTGACTGCAGCATGCATCTGTAATGGTTGGGATGTCTGTGTTCCTATTAAACTCCTAAGTACGTGAATTGAATCAGTAACAAATGATAAACTCCAAATGTATTTTTCTGGGTAGGGTTTAAACTCCTGTCTGATCCTGCGTGTGTCTTTAGCCTACACATGGCTTTAGAGCTGTCCCTGTAGTCGGTTTGTTTCTGAGAATAAGAAAAAAGCAGCTACTGATCAGAGATGATGATGTGTGGGGGTGTGTGTATGTAGAGAAAAGAGCATTGGGCACGTGATGGAAGGATGTGTCAATGAGCTGAAGTTGTAATTTAGCTGCTACAGGTAGCATCATAACATGAGACACAAAGAGGAAATAATTCTGGCTACTACAATTTTACTTCAAAGCTCTTGACACTTTCAAAATGTTTGTGTTTTTCAGGGTTTTGTCTTAAAAGTCAAACCTAATGAACCAAACCACAGCAAAATAAACCTCTGAGCACTGGGACAGACACTAATCCAGATTTCCATGTTTCAGGGGCCTTTTTACCCTCTAGAAGTCTCTTTTCCAATGTTAGACTTTATTCTGGCCTCAAATATTTTAGCTATTTTCTTCCTGCTTATAAAAAAAGCAACAGGGAAGAGCAAGGACCTGACCAATACTGATTTTTGTTCTAAAATTGTTGTCGAGCTGTTGTCTTCTTTCATGGGAGTGCAAAGACTCAAGTAAACAGCTTTCAATAGGCTTTGTGTTCTGAAATACTGACTCCAAGATCCAGGGGAGCTCCAAGTGCTTTGTGTGTAAGGTCTGGGAGTGTATTTGAATGGGGGTGGAGAAACCCTGTCACCTTGACCCTTCTTAGACAAGAGTAGAGCTTTTCCAGTGCTAGTCTGCTCTGCTTTCAGTAGTTGCAGAGGCTGGCTGGCTGTTCTCAAAATGTAAGTTGGTGATTGAAATGAAGCTGGTAGCCAGTCTAGCAGCTTGGAGAAAAGTGAGCTGCTGTGGAAAGCTCCTGTCTGCTAGCAGCGTGGCTCGGTGGGGTTTTGTGCTAAAGTGGTGCAGTGGTGGGAGGAAACCGTTGAGAGGGAGTATGTGCAGTTTACAGGAGAAATCTGAAGCTAAATAAAAAGTAATAAATGCTTTTTATTTAAGCCAGCAAATATTCAAGCCACAGATTTCCACTTACAACTTCTTAAAGCGGCATCTGCATGACTAGTCAGCTTGAGTAGCTGCCACTAGGAGCTCAGAATTACACCGTCTGGCTTGAACTTGATGGTGAACATCCACAGAAAAGGCAGAAAGCTGGGATTGCTGCTTTGCGCTGATTAGAAGACAGCAAAACCTGCTGGTTGTGGTTTGTTTGGGTTGGTTTATTTTTCCTGTAAAGCACCTGTCTGCTGTGTGATTTTGACATCTGCATTTTTGCTTCTGTGCTGTCTTTTCCCTCCTTCCCTGTAGGTTGATGAGGTGATGCTTACGCTGAAGCAAGCCTTTAGCACCGCTGCGGCTCTGCAGAACGCCAAGACGCAGATTAAGCTCTGTGAGGCCTGCCCCATGCACTCACTGCACAAACTCTGTGAGAGAATCGAAGGTAGTAGCTGAGTTTGTTTTTCTAATTGTGTTTTTCTGGTCATTTTAGAAGAATGTGGGTCATATTAGCCATGAACTTAAATAATAGAAGAAGAGAGGGAAAAGTGTCCCAATGAGCAATCCCTACCATCACTTTGCACTCTAATTAAGTGGAGGTAGTAACAGTAATGATACTGCAACTGGTAGTATAGCTTGTTAGACAAACATACTCTTTCATCACCATGATAAGCACAGCAGAAAAACCCACCAGTTCACCTTTTCCCCCCTGAAGATACATGTTTCTAAATGGGTCTAAAGAGACAGCTGTGCATCAGAAACAGTATAGTCAGCAGGAGGAGGGAGGTGAGACCTGTACTCATCCCTGGGGAGGTCACACCTCCAATGTACTGCTCAGGTTTGGGCACCTCAGTACAAGAAGGGTGCTGGAGTGGGTCCAGAGAAAGTTGATAAGGCTGTGAAAAGACCTGGAGAGCAAGCCTGAGGAGGAGCATCTGAGGGAGCTCAGCTGGTTAATCTGAAGAAAAGAAGACTGAAGGGGCACCTGATGGCTGTCCACAGATACATGAAAGGAGGTCATAGAGAAGAGGGTGCTTGCCTCTTCTCTCAAGTAAGGAGTGTGGCAGGACAAGAGGAAGTAGCCTCAAGTTCTACCAGAGGTTCTTTAGGTTAGGTGTGAGGAACAACTTATTCATTGAAACAAGCTGCCAAGGGAAGTGATTGAATCACCATCCCTGGATGTGCTTAAAAGTTGTGTAGCTACAGAGCTTAGGGACATGGTTTAGCAGTGGCCTTTGTAGAGTTAGGTTCATCGTTGGGCTCAATGATTTTAATGCTTTTTTCAACCTAAATGATTCTAAAGTAGGTCTTGCTTCCCAGTGTGTTTGTTCTCTCCTGTGTGGAGTTCTTTCTTTCTTTCTGTTTATTCCCTTGCACAATTCCAAACTCACTTTTGTTATGGGGAAGTAAATCAGGTAATTAATTTCTCAGAAGTAGAGTTAAGATAACTACCTAGTTTCAAATATGAATAGGCAAACCTTTGTAGTGTCTCTGGAAGTGAGGCATGCTGAGCACATGCCAAAAATCCCATGATGATAGTAGTGGGATCCTGTTCTTACAGTCACTGCTAGGTCTCTATGCAAAGTGTTGTCCTGCTGGTTCTCTCATTCCCTGAAAGCTGCCGTTGCTGCTTCCCTCCCTCTGGTGGATGAGAAGCAGAGTATAAAATCTTAGTGCAGTGACGTTCTGCTAGGATGTCAACTGGTACAGTTCAGATTTCACAACAAATATTCAGAAGTGAAAAAGCTTAACTCTGCAAGTCTTCTGTCAATAAAAAACTATAGATGCTGCTGTATGAGGCAGCATAAGTATCTTCAACACAAGTGGTTGGAAGCTTGTGATAACTATCCAGTATAAAGATAAAATCTTTTCTAGGACAACAGCCTGAGTACTATAATAGTAATTTCATGAACTTGGTGTGTAGTGACTCACAGAGTAACTTCAGTGTCTGTTCTGCTTTTATCTCTCTGCTCTTTTTAGTTTATACAAGTTCTCATAATCAAATCTAGAGCTTTTGAAAAACCTTCTTCTGTTCTGACTGCAGTTTTCTTTTAATATTATCTGCCTTGGTTGGAAAAACCATCTGCCTTTGTCTGATTTCAGGTGTTTTGGACTAGCTGATCCTGCTGTGGCAGGGGGATTGGACCAGATGATCTTTTGAGGTCCCTTCCAATCCCTAATGTTCTGTGATTCTGTGGTTGTTTTGCCTTCACCATGGTTTTTGTAGCTTCCTAGGACAAGCCCTGGGAGTAAATGCTTTATCAAGCTTTTTTTTAATTATTCTTAAAAAAATAAGAATTTTTTGAAGAATAAGACTTTCCTTTATTTTTATAGCTTTTATGCTGTTCTTGCTTTTAAAAGTGTCTTCAGTTCTCTGGTCTGACCTGTGCCCTACCAGTTAAAACCATCAGATAACTGAGTATCTTACACTTTGATTAATTCTCCAGTGAAATATCTGATCTGCTGCTCTCTTCCTCCTTGCCCAGACAGCTCTCAGGCTTGCAGCTGTCAGTAGTCTCTTGGTACTAGGACAGAAGACAGCAGTTCTCGTTTGAGAATCTATAGAAGCTTTAATGCTCCTTTTCTTTTATCAGGACTTTATCCACCGAGAGCAAAACTTGTCATTCAGAGCCACCTGTCATCACTGACTGATAACGAACAAGCAGACATTTTTGAACGTGTTCAGGTAATATGTTAGAATCTGCCCTTTCAAACTGAAAAAGGTCATGATAAAATGGACTAGGCAGTGTTGTTTTCAGTTGTGTTTGTGTTGTTATGAGGGTGATCTAGAATTTACTGGGTTTTTCACCTGCAGATTGCAGCAACCCAATCTCACACAGGAAGCACTGCTACTGGAGGAGTTTAGGCTCCCAGGTCTGAGGTGCTTGGTGTTCATACCCAGTGTCCTGGGTTTTTTTCCCCCCCAAGCTCAGTTCATCATCTCTAAACAGATTTCCCTAACTGAAGAGCACGTGCGAGTGAGTAGAGAGTCGGTGTGACGTCCACGTATCGGGAACACATCTGGCATTTCCAGAAGTTAGGTATTTTTAACACATTTTCAGGCAAGATTATGGTGTTCAGGCAAGTGTGTTCAAGTGGATGAAGTATGCAATGATTTAAGCTTCTTCCAAAGGCCTCACTCTTTTCTAGCTGCCTGAAGAAGGGAGTGACTGTTTTTTCCTCCCGAGCTCATTATTCCATTTATAAGGCTAGACAGTGGCAGACAACCTTAGAAAACAAATTGTGTGGGCTTAAGGCTCCCTCTTCTGCATAGCCTGTCATTTTTCCTGTATGGAGAGTTTTCCCTACCCTGCTCAGGAGTGTGAAGACACACACACACACGTGCACTAGTGCAGTCTGACACACTGACAGTGCACTCTGGCATCTGACTTGCACGTGTATTGATTTTGAAGACTGTGTGCATATGGAAAAGCAAACAAGCAAGTTATTAGTGGAAAGCCTTTTTTCTTTTCCTCACAGAAAATGAAGCCTGATAATGATCAGGAAGAAAATGAACTTGTGATCTTACATCTACGTCAGCTCTGTGAAAATAAGCAGAAGACGCACGTTCACATTGGGGAAGCACCATCGGTAAAGCTTCTGTGTTGTTCCTCTCCCTCTTCCCATCCTGGTCAAATGCAGACTTGATAGTAGCAGGGCCACCACCAAATTCCATCAGCTGCCTGTTGTAACTGAAAGGACTGTGAAAGAGAAGTAATTTGGTTTTTTAGAGGCATGTTTGAGTTTTTTAAGTTTAGGGGGGCAGGAAAGAAAGGCAACCAACGATTTCTTACGGTGTGAGGATACCTCTTCTGCCCTGTTCCTTCTTCCCTGATTCCTCTTCCCAAATGGTTATTATGAGAGATGAAGGGAGCACTGACTTCAGTCTGAGCTGGGAACTTCTAGTGAAGGAAGTGGCTAGTAATGGTTAATGCTGGGTAGCGACAGGACTAGGGGCAGTGGAGCAGAGCTGGAGATGAGTAGATTTAGAGTGGATGTGAGGAGGACGTTCTTCACTGTGAGAGTGGTGGGAGCCTGGAATGGGTTGCCCAGGGAGGGGGTTGCAGCCCC